>CAKAJE020001670.1:263926-298162 GCA_916610135.2 Macropis europaea | reverse complement strand
ATTTTATATTATGGTTAATATAAGAATTCTGCGTAATTCTTTCACATTCGTTCAATTGACGTCGCTCTTATTTCAGATAGCGTACTGGGCTAGGCGGCATCTTAAAGCGCGTGGAATCGCGAGTAAAATGCACTATTAACCTTCTATGATAGGTCAATCAGAGACCCGATTACATCATTTTATATTATGGTTAATTTAAGAATTCAGCGTAATTCTATCACATATGTTCAATTTACGTTGATCCGATATCAGGTAGCGTATTGGGCTAAGCGGAATCTTAAAGCGCATGAAATGTCGAGTAAAATGCACTATTAAACTTCTAGGGTAGGGCAAACAGTGACCTGCTTAGATCATTTTATATTATGGTTAATTTAAGAATTCAGCGAAATTCCTTCACATTTGTTGAATTTACGTCTCTCCTATTTCAGATAGCGCATTAGGCTATGCGGCATGTCAAAGCGCATAAAATGACGAGTAAAATGCACTATTAAACTTCCAGGGTATGGCAAACAGAGACCCGATGAGATTATTTTATATTATCGTTCATACAAGAAGGAAGCGTAATTCTATCACAGTTGTTCAATTTACGTCGCTCCTATTTCAGATAGCGTATTGGGCTAGGCGGCATCTTAAAGCGCATGAAATGTCGAGTAAAATGCACTACTAAACTTCTGGGGTGGGGCAATCAGAGACCCAATTATATCAACTTATATTATGGTTAATTTAAGAATTCGTCGTAACTCTATCACATTTGTTCAATTTACGTAGCTCCAATTTCAGATTGCGTATTAGGATAGGCGGCACCTTAAAGCGCATGAAATGACGAGTAAAATGCACTATTTAACTTCTATGATAGGGCAATCAGAGACCCGATTAGATCATTTCATATTATGGTTAATTTAAGAATTCAGCGAAACTCTATCACCCTTGTTCAATTTACGTAGCTCCATATTCAGTTAGCGTATTTCGCTAGGCGGCACCTAAAAGCGCATGACATGACGTGTAAAATGCACTATATAACTTCTATGATAGGGCAATCAGAGACCCGATTATATCCTTTTAAATTACGGTTAATATAAGAATTCTGCGTAATACTGTCACATTTGTTCAATTTACGTCGCTCCTATTCCAGATAGCGTATTGGGAGAGGCGGCATCTTAAAGCGCGTGGAATGACGAGTAAAATGCACTACTCACCTTCTATGATAGGGCAATCAGAGACCCGATTAGATCATCTTATATTATGGTTAATTTAAGAATTGGTCGTAACTCTATCACATTTGGTCAATTTACGTATCTCCAATTTGAGATAGCGGATTGGGCTAGGCCGCACCTTACAGCGCATGAAATGCAGAGTAAAATGCAGTACTAAACTTCTCGGATAGGGCAACCAGGGACCCGATTAGATCATCTTATATTATGGTTAATATAAGAATTCAACGAAATTTAATCACATTTGTTTAATTTACGTCGCTCCAATTTCAGATTGCGTATTGGGCTAGGTGGCATCTTAAAGCGCATGAAATGGCGAGTAAAATGCTCTATTAAAGTTCTAGGGTAGGGCAAACAGAGACCCGATTAGATCATTTTATATTATGATTAATATAAGAATTTAGCGTAATTCTATCACATTTGATCAATTTACGTCGCTCCTATTTCAGATAGCGTATTGGGCTAAGCGGCACCTTAAAGCGCATGAAATGACGTGTCAAATGCACTATTAAACATCTGTGATAGGGCAATCGGAGACACGATTAGATCATTTTGTATTATTGTTAATATAAGAATGCGGCGTAATTTTATCACATTTGTTCAATCTACGTCGCCCCTATTTCAGATAGCGTATTGGGCTAAGCGGCACCTTAAAGCGCATGAACTGACGAGTGAAATGCACTATTAAGCTTCTGTGGTATGGTAATCAGAGACCCGATTAGATCATTTTGTATAATGGTTAATTTTAGAATTCAGCGAAACTTTATCACACTTGTTCAATTTACGTAGCTCCAATTTCAGATAGCGTATTGGGCTAAGCGGCACCTTAATGCGCATGAAATGACGAGTAAAATGCGCTACTAACGCTATATGATAGGGCAATCATAGACCCAAATAGATCATATTATATTATTGTTAATATAAGGATTCTTCGTAATTCTATCACGTTTGTTCAATTTCTGTCGCTCCTACTTCAGATAGCGTATTGGGCTAAGCGGCATCTTAAAGCGCACGAAATGTCGAGTAAAATGCACTACTAAACTTCTACGATAGGGCAATCAGAGAACCGACTAGATCATTTTAAATTACGGTCAATATAAGAATTCAGCGTAATTCTATCACATTTGTTCAATTTACGTTGCTCCTATTTCAGATAGCGGATTGGGCTAGACGGCACCTTAAAGCGCATGAAATGACTAGTAAAATGCACTATTAAACATCTATGATAGGGCAATCAGAGACCCGATTAGATCATTCTATAATATGGTTAATATAAGAATTCTGCGTAATTCTATCACATTTGTTCAATCTACGTCGCTCCTATTTCAGATAGCGTATTGGGCTAAGCAGCACCTTAAAGCGCATGAACTGACGAGTAAAATGCACTATTAAGCTTCTATGGTAGTGTAATCAGAGACCCGATTAGATCATTTTATATTATGGTTAATTTAAGAATTCAGCGAAACTTTATCACACTTGTTCAATTTACGTCGCTCCTATTTCGGATAGCGTATTGGGCTAAGCAGCATCTCAAAGCGCATGAAATGGCGAGTAAAGTGCACTATTAAACTTCTAGGGTAGGGCAAACAGAGTCCCGATTAGATCATTTTATATTATGGTTAATTTAAGAATTCAGCAAAATTCTATCACGTTTGTTCAATTTACGTCGTTCCTATTACACATAGCGTACTGGGCTAGGCGGCATCTTAAAGCGCGTGGAATGGCGAGTAAAATGCACTATTAAACTTCTGTGATACGGCCATCAGAGACCCGATTAGATCATTTCATATTTTGGTTAATGTAACAATTCAGCGAAATTCTATCACATTGGTTCAATTTACGTCGCTCCTATTTCAGATAGCGTATTGGGCAAAGCGGCATCTCAAAGCGCATGAAATGCCGAGTAAAATGCTCTATTAAAGTTCTAGGGTAGGGCAAACAGAGACCCGATTAGGTCATTTTACATTAAGGTTAATATAAGAATTCAGCGAAATTCTATCACATTTGTTCAATTTACGTCGCTCCAGTTTCCGATAGCGTATTGGGCTAAGCGGCACCTTAATGCGCATGAAATGACGAGTAAAATGCGGTACTCACCTTCTATGATAGGGCAATCACAGCCCAAATAGATCATATTATATTATTGTTAATATAAGAATTCTTCGTAATTCTATCACGTTTGTTCAATTTCTGTCGCTCCTACTTCAGATAGCGTATTGGGATAAGCGGCATCTTAAAGCGCATGAAATGTCGAGTAAAATGCTCTATTAAAGTCCTAGGGTAGGGCAAACAGAGACCCGATTAGATCATTTTATATTATGGTTAATTTAAGAATTCAGCAAAATTCTATCACATTTGTTCAATTTACGTCGTTCCCATTTCAGATAGCGTATTGGGCTAAGCGGCATCACAAAGCGCATGAAATGACGAATAAAATGCTCTATCAAAGTCCTGGGGTAGGGCAAACAGAGGCCCGATTAGATCATTTTATATTATGGTTAATGTAAGAATTCAGCGAAACTCTATCACACTTGTTCAAATTACGTAGTTCCAATTTCAGATAGCGTATTGGGCGAGACGGCATCTTAAAGCAGATGAAATGACGAGTAAAATGCACTGGTAAACTTCTATGATAGGGCAATAAGAGTCCCGAATAGATCATATTATATTAATGTTAATATAAGAATTCAGCGTAATTCTATCACACTTGTTCAAATTACGTAGCTCCAATTTAAGATAGCGTATTGGGCGAGGCGGCATCTTAAAGCGCGTGGAATGACGAGTAAAATGCACTGCTAAACTTCGATGATAGGGCAATCAGGGACCCGATTAGATCATTTTATATTATTGTTAATATAAGAATTCAACGTAATTTTATCACATTTGTTCAATTTACGTCGCTCCTGTTTCAGATAGCGTATTGGGCTAGGTTGCATCGTAAAGCGCATGAAATGTCGAGTAAAATGTACTATTAAAATACTAGGGTAGGGCAAACAGAGACCCGATTATATCATTTTATATTATGGTCAATTTAAGAATTCAGCGAAACGCTATCACACTTGTTCAATTTACGTAGCTCCAATTTCAGATAGCATATTGTGCTAGGCAGCACCTTAAAGCGCATGAAATGACGAGTAAAATGCACTACTAAAATTCTAGGATATGGCAATCAGAATCCCGATTAGATCATCTTATATTATTGTTAATTTAAGAATTCATCGTAACTCTATCACATTTGTCCAATTCACGTCGCCCCTACACCAGATATCGTATTGAGATAGGCGGCATCTTAAAGCGCATGAAATGGCGAGCAAAATGCACTACTAAACTTCTAGGATAGGGCAATCGGAGACCCGATTAGGTCATCTTATATTATGAGTAATATAAGAATTGTGCGTAATTCTATCACATTTGCTTAATTTACGTCGCTCCTATTTCAGATAGCGTATTGGGCTAGGCGGCACCTTAAAGCGCATGAAATGACGAGTAAAATGTACTACTAAACTTCTTTGATAGGACAATCAGAGAACTGATTAGATCATTTCATATTATGGTTAATATAAGAATTCAGCGAAACTCCATCACATTTGTTCAATTTACGTCGCTCCTATGTCAGATAGCGTATTGGGCTAGGTGGCATCTTAAAGCGCATGAAATGTCGAGTAAAATACACTATTAAACTTCTAGGGTAGGGCAAACAGAGACCCGATTAGATCATTTTATATTATGGTCAATTTAAGAATTCAGCGAAATTCTATCACATTTGTTCAATTTACGTCGCTCCTACTTCAGATAGCGTATTGGGCCAAGCGGCACCTTAAAGCGCATGAAATGTCGAGTAACATGCCCTATTAAACTTCTATGATAGGGCAATCATAGACCCGAATAGATCGTATTATATTATGGTTAATATTAGAATTCTGCGTAATTCTATCACATTTGTTCAATTTACGTCGCTCCTATTTCAGATAGCGTATTGTGCTAGGCGGCACCTGAAAGCGCATGAAGTGACGAGTAAATCGCACTATTAAACTTCTATGATAGGGCAATCAGAGACCCGGTTAGATCATCTTATATTATGTTTAATATAAGAATTGTGCGTAATTCTATCACATTTGCTTAATTTACGTCGCTCCTATTTCAGATAGCGTATTGGGCTAGGCGACACCATAAAGAACATGAAATGGCGAGTAAAATGCACTAATAAACTTCTCTGATAGGGCAATCAGAGACCCGAATAGATCGTATTATATTATGGTTAATATAAGAATTCTGCGTAATTCTATCACAGTTGTTCATTTTTCGTCGCTCCTATGTCAGATAGCGTATTGGGCGAAGCGGCACCTTAAAGCGCATGAAATGACGAGTAAAATGCTCTACTAAACTTCTATGATAGGGCAATCAGAGACCCGATTAGATCATTTTATATTATGGTTAATATAAGAATCTGCGTAATTCTATCACGTTTGTTCAATTTACGTAGCTCCAATTTCAGATAGCGTATTGGACTAGCCAGCACCTTAAAGCGCAAAGAATGACGAGTAAAATGCACTACTAAACTTCTCGGATAGGTCAATCAGAGATCCGATTAGATCATTTTCTATTATGGTTAATATAGGAATTCAGCGAATTTCTATCACATTTGTTCCATTTACGTCGCTCCTATTTCTGATAGCGTATCGGGATAAGCGGCGCCTTAAAGCGCGTGAGATGCGGAGCAAAATGCACTATTAAACTTCTATGATAGGGCAATCAGAGACCCGCTTAGATCATCTTATATTATGATTAATATAAGAATTCAGTGTAATTCTTTCACATTTGTTCTATTTACGACGCTCCTATTTCAGATACCGTATTGGGAGAGGCGGCATCTTAAAGCGCATGAAATGTCGAGTAAAATGCACTACTAAACTTCTAGGATAGGGCAATTAGAGACCCGATTAGATCATCTTATATTATGATTAATATAAGAATTCAGTGTAATTTTATCACATTTGTTCAATTTACGACGCTCCCATTTCAGATAGCGTATTGGGCAAGGCGGCATCTTAAAGCGCATGAAATGTCGAGTAAAATGCAGTACTAAACTTCCCGGATTGGGCAATCAGAGACCCGGTTACATCATTTTATATTATGGTTAATTTAAGGATTCAGCGAGACTCTATCACACTTGTTCAATTTACGTAGCTCCAATTTCAGTTAGCGTATTGGGATAGGCGGCACCTTAAAGCGCATGAAATTACGAGCAAAATGAACTATTAAGCTTCTATGATAGGGCAATCGGAGACCCGATTCGATCATTTTATATTATGGTTGATTTAAGAATTAAGCGAGACTTTATCACACTTGTCCAATTTACGTAGCTCCTATGTCATATAGCGTATTGGGCAAGGCGGCATCATAAAGCGCATGAAATGTCGAGTAAAATGCAGTACTAAACTTCCCGGATTGGGCAATCAGAGACCCGATTACATCATTTTATATTATGGTTAATTTAAGGATTCAGCGAGACTCTATCACATTTGTTCAATTTATATCGCTCCTATTTCTGATAGCGTATTGGGCTAGGCGGCAGCTTAAAGCGCATGAAATGACGAGTAAAATGCACTATGAAACTTCTATGATAGGGAAATCAGAGAACGGAATAGATCGTATTATATTATGGTTAATATTAGAAATCTGCGTAATGCTGTCACGTTTGTTCAATTTACGTAGCTCCAATTTCAGATAGTGCATTGGACTAGGCGGTATCTTAAAGCGCATGAAATGTCGAGTAAAATGCACTACTAAACTTCTCGGATAGGCCTAACAAAGACCCGATTAGGTCATCTTATATTATGGTTAATATAAGAATTCAGCGAAATTCTATCAGATTTGTTCAATTTACGTCGCTCGTATTCCAGATAGCGTATTGGGCTAAGCGGCGCCTTAAAGCGCATGAAATGACGAGTAAAATGCACTATTAAACTTCTGTGATAGGGCAATCAGAGTTCAGATTAGATCATTTTATATTAAGGTTATTATAAGAATGCAGCGTAATTCTATCACAGTTGCTCAATTTACGTAGCTCCAATTTCAGATAGCGTATTGGGCTAGGCGGCACCTTAAAGCGCATGAAATGACGAGTAAAATGCACTATTAAACTTCTATGATAGGGCAATCAGAGACCCGAATAGATCATATTATATTATGGTTAATATAAGAATTCAGTGTAATTCTATCACAATTGTTCAATTTACGTCGCTCCTACTTCAGATAGCGTATTCGAATAGGCGGCATCTTAAAGCGCATGGAATGACGAGTAAAATGCACTATTAAACTTCTATGATAGGGCAATCAGAGACCCGATTAGATCATATTATATTATGATTAATATAAGAATTCTGCGTAATTCTATCACATTTGTTCAATTTACGTCGCTCCTATTACAGATAGCGTATTGGGCCAAGAGGCACCTTAAAGCGCTTGAAATGTCGAGTAAAATGCACTATTAAACTTCTAGGGTAGGGCAAACGGAGACCCGAATAGATCGTATTATACTATGGTTAATATAAGAATTCTGCGTAATTCTATCACGTTTGTACAATTTACGTAGCTCCAATTTCAGATAGCGTATTGGGCTATGCGGCATCTTAAAGCGCATGAAATGTCGAGTAAAATGCACTACAAAACTTCTAGGATAGGGCAATCAGAGACCCGATTAGATCATCTTATATTATGGTTAATTTAAGAATTCGTCGTAACTCTATCACATTTGTTCAATTTACGTCGCTCCTATTTCATATAGCGTATTGTGCTAGGTGTCATCTTAAAGCACGTGGAGTGACGAGTAAAATTCACTACTAACCTTCTATGATAGGGCAGTCAAAGACCCGATTTAATCATTCTATATTATGGTTAATATAAGAATACTGCGTAATTCTATCACATTTGTTCAATTTATGTCGCTCCTGTTTCAGATAGCGTATTGGGCTGGGCGGAACCTTAAAGCGCATGAAATGACGAGTAAAATGCACTATTAAACTTCTATGATAGGGCAATCAGAGAACCGAATAGATCGTATTATATTATGGTTAATATAAGAATTCTGCGTAATTCTATCACGTTTGTTCAATTTACGTAGCTCCTATTTCAGATAGCGTATTGGTCTAAGCGGGATCTT
This sequence comes from Macropis europaea, assembly GCA_916610135.2. Lineage (NCBI taxonomy): Eukaryota > Metazoa > Arthropoda > Insecta > Hymenoptera > Melittidae > Macropis > Macropis europaea. The sequence goes on along the minus strand of CAKAJE020001670.1, from coordinate 289,789 downwards.
AATGCGGATGAAATGTCGAGTAAAATGCTCTGTTAAACTTCTAGGGTAGGGCAAACAGAGACCCGATTAGATCACTTTATATTATTGTTAATTTAAGAATTCAGCGAAACTCTATCACACTTGTTCAATTTACGTAGCTACAACTTAAGATAGCGTATTCGGCTAGACGGTGCCTTAAAGCGCATGAAATGGCGAGTAAAACGCACTATTAAACTTCTATGATAGGGCAAACAGAGCGGATTAGATCATTTTACATTATGGTAAAGATAAGAATTCTGCGTAATTCTATCACATTTGTCCAATTCACGTCGCTCCTGCACCAGATATCGTATCGGGCTAGGCGGCATCTTAAAGCGCATGAAATGGCGAGTAAAATGCACTACTAACCTTCTCGGATACGGCCATCAGAGACGCAAATAGATGATTTATATTATGGTTAATATAAGAATTCAGCGAAAATCTAACACCTTTGTTCAATTTACGTCGCTCCAACTTCAGATAGCGTATTGGGATAGGCGGCATCTAAAAGCGCATGGAATTACGAGTAAAATGCACTATTAAACTTCTATGATAGGGCAATCAGTGCCCCGATTAGATCATTTTACATTATGGTTAATATAAGAATTCTGCGTAACTCTGTCACATTTGTACAATTTACGTAGCTCCCATTTCAGATAGCGGATTGGGCTAGGCGGCACCTTAAAGCGCATGAAATGAAGAGTAAAATGCACTACTAAACTTCTTTGATAGGGCAATCAGAGACCCGATTAGGTCATTTTATATTATGGTTAATATAAGAATTCAGCGAAATTCGATCACATTTGTTCAATTTACGTCGCTCCTATTTCAGATAGCGTATTGGGCTAAACGATACCATAAAGCGCATGAAATGACGAGTAAAATGCACTACGAAACTTCTATGATTGGGCAATCAGAGACCCGTTTAGATCATTTTATATTATTGTTAATATAAGAATTCAGCGTAATTATATCACATTTGTTCAATTTACGTCGCCCCTATTTCAGATAGCGTATTGGGCTATGCGGCACCTTAAAGCGCGTGGAATGACGAGTAAAATGCTCTACTAACATTCTACGATAGGGCAATCAGTGTCCCGATTAGATCATATTATATTATGATTAATATAAGAATTCAGCGAAATTCTATCACATTTGTTCAATTCACGTCGCTCCTATTTCAGATAGCGTATTGGGTTAGGCGGCATCTTAAAGCGCGTGGAATGGCGAGTAAAATGCACTGCTAATCTTCTATGATGGTGCAATCAGAGACCCGATTAGATAATTTTATATTATGGTTAATATAAGAATTCTGCGTACTTCTATCACATTTGTTCCATTTACGACGCTCCTATTTCAGATAGCGTATTGTGATAGGCGGCACCTTACAGCGCATGAAATGACGAGTAAAATGCACTACTAAACTTCTTTGATAGAGCAATCAGAGACCCGATTAGGTAGTATGAAATGACGAGTAAAATGCACTATTAAACTTCTATGATAGGGCAATCAGAGACCCGATTAGATCATATTATATTATGATTAATATAAGAATTCTGCGTAATTCTATCACATTTGTTCAATTTACGTCGCTCCTATTACAGATAGCGTATTGGGCTAGGCGGCAGCTTAAAGCGAATGAAATGTCGAGTAAAATGCACTATTAGACTTCTATGATAGGGCGATCAGAGAACCGATTAGATCATTTTAAATTATGGTTAATATAAGAATTCTACGTAATTCCAGCACATTTGTTCAATTTACGTCGCTCCTATTTCAGATAGCGTATTGGGCTAGCCGGCATCTTAAAGCGCGTGGAATGGCGAGTAAAATGCACTACTAACCTTCTATGATAGGGCACACAGAGACCCGATTACATCATTCTTTATTATGGTTAATATAAGAATTCAGCGTAATTTTATCACATTTGTTCAATTTACGTCGCCCGCATTTACGATACGGTATTTGGCTAGGTAGCATCTTAAAGCGCATGAAATGTCGAGTAAAATGCACTATTAAACTTCTAAGATAGGGCAATCAGAGACACGGTTAGATCATTTTATATTATGGTTAATATAAGAATTCAGCGAAATTCTATCACATTTGTTCAATTTACGTCGCTTCTTTTCAGATAGCGTATTGGGCTAAGTGGCACCTTAAAGCGCATGCAATGACGAGAAAAATGCATTATTAAACTTCTATGATAGGGCAATCAGAGACCCGATTAGAACATTCAATATTATGGTTAATATAAAAATTCTGCGTAATTCTATCACATTTGTTCAATTTACGTCGCTGCTATTTCAGATAGCGTATTGGTATAACCGGGATCCTAAAGCGCATGAAATGTCGAGTAAAATGCACTACCAAACTTCTAGGATAGGGCAATCAGAGACCCGATTAGATCATTTTATATTATGGTTAATATAAGAATTCTGCGTAATTCTATCACATTTGTTCAATTTACGTATCTCCAATTTGAGATAGCAGACTGGGCTAGACGGCACCTTAAAGCGCATGAAATGACGAGTAAATTGCACTACTAAACTTCTTTGATAGGGCAATCAGAGACCCGATTAGATCATTTTATATTATTGTTAATATAAGATTTCAGTGTAATCCTATCACATTTGTTCAAATTACGCCGCGCCTATTTCAGATAGCGTAATGGGCTAGGTGGCATGTTAAAGCGCATGAAATCGCGAGTAAAATGCACTATTAAACTTCTATGATATGGCAATCAGAGAACCGAATACATCGTTTTAAACTGTGGTTAATATATGAATTCAGCGAAATTCTATCACATTTGTTCAACTTACGTCGCTCCTATTTCAGATAGCGTATTTGGCTAAGCGGTATCTTAAAGCGCATGAAATGTTGAGTAAAATGCACTACTAAACATCTAGGATAGGGCAATCAGAGACCCGATTAGATCATTTTATATTATTGTTAATATAAGAATGCAGCGTAATTTTATCACATTTGTTCAATTTACGTCGCCCCTATTTCAGATAGCGTATTGGAGTATGTGGCATCTTAAAGCGCATGAAATGTCGCGTAAAATGCATTATTAAACTTCTAGGGTACGGCAAACAGAGACCCGATTAGATCATTTTATGTTATGGTTAATTTAAGAATTCAGCGAATGTCTATCACACTTGTGCAATTTACGTAGCTCCAATTTCAGATAGCGTATATGGCTAGGCGGCACCTTAAAGCGCATGAAATGACGAGTAAAATGCACTATGAAACTTCTATGATAGGGCAATCAGATACACGTTCAGATCATTTTACATTATTGTTAATATAAGAATTCAGCGTAATTTTAGCACATTTGTTCAATTTACGTTGCCCCTATTTCAGATAGCGTATTGCGCTAGGTAGCATCATAAAGCGCATGAAATGTCGAGTAAAATGCACTATTAAACTTCGAGGGTAGGGCAAACAGAGTCCCGATTAGATCATTTCATATTAAGGTTAATTTGAGAATTCTGCGAAATTCTATCACATTTGTTCAATTTACGTAGCTCCTACTTCAGATAGCGTATTCGAATAGGCGGCATCTTAAAGCGCATGGAATGACGAGTAAAATGCACTATTAAACTTCTATGATAGGGCAATCAGAGACCCGAATAGATGATTTTAAATTGTGGTTAATATAAGAATTCTGCGTAATTCTATCACATTTGTTCAATTTACGACGCTCCTATTTCTGATAGCGTATTGTGCGAGGCGGCATCTTGAAGCGCATGAAATGGCGACTAAGATGCTCTACTTAACTTCTCGGATAGGGCAATCAGAGACCCGATTACGTCATCTTATATTATGATTGATATAAGAATACTGCGTAATTCTATCACGTTTGTTTAATTTACGTAGCTCCAATTTCAGATAGCGTATCGGGCTAGGCGGCATCTTAAAGCGCATGAAATGTCGAGTAAAATGCACTATTAAACTTGAAGGGTAGGGCAAACAGAGACCCGATTAGATCATTTTATATTATGGTTAATTTAAGAATTCAGCGAAATTCTATCACATTTGTTCAATTTACGTCGCTCCTATTTGAGATAGCGTATTGGGCTAAGCGGCACCTTATAGCGCATGAAATGACGAGTAAAATGCTCTATTAAACTTCTATGATAGGGCGATCAGAGACCCGAATAGATCGTATTATGTTATGGTTAATATAAGAATTCTGCGTAATTCTGTCACATTTGTTCAATTAACGTATATCCTATTTCAGACAGCGTATTGGGCCAAGAGGCACCTTAAAGCGCTTGAAATGTCGAGTAAAATGCACTATTAAACTTCTAGGGTAGGGCAAACGGAGACCCGAATAGATCGTATTATACTATGGTTAATATAAGAATTCTGCGTAATTCTATCACGTTTGTACAATTTACGTAGCTCCAATTTCAGATAGCGTATTGGGCTATGCGGCATCTTAAAGCGCATGAAATGTCGAGTAAAATGCACTACAAAACTTCTAGGATAGGGCAATCAGAGACCCGATTAGATCATCTTATATTATGGTTAATTTAAGAATTCGTCGTAACTCTATCACATTTGTTCAATTTACGTCGCTCCTATTTCAGATAGCGTATTGTGCTAGGTGTCATCTTAAAGCACGTGGAGTGACGAGTAAAATTCACTACTAACCTTCTATGATAGGGCATCAAAGACCCGATTTAATCATTCTATATTATGGTTAACATAAGAATTCTGCGTAATTCTATCACATTTGTTCAATTTATGTCGCTCCTGTTTCAGATAGCGTATTGGGCTGGGCGGAACCTTAAAGCGCATGAAATGACGAGTAAAATGCACTATTAAACTTCTATGATAGGGCAATCAGAGAACCGAATAGATCGTATTATATTATGGTTAATATAAGAATTCTGCGTAATTCTATCACGTTTGTTCAATTTACGTAGCTCCTATTTCAGATAGCGTATTGGTCTAAGCGGGATCTTAATGCGGATGAAATGTCGAGTAAAATGCTCTGTTAAACTTCTAGGGTAGGGCAAACAGAGACCCGATTAGATCACTTTATATTATTGTTAATTTAAGAATTCAGCGAAACTCTATCACACTTGTTCAATTTACGTAGCTACAACTTAAGATAGCGTATTCGGCTAGACGGTGCCTTAAAGCGCATGAAATGGCGAGTAAAACGCACTATTAAACTTCTATGATAGGGCAAACAGAGGCCGGATTAGATCATTTTACATTGTGGTAAAGATAAGAATTCTGCGTAATTCTATCACATTTGTCCAATTCACGTCGCTCCTGCACCAGATATCGTATCGGGCTAGGCGGCATCTTAAAGCACATGAAATGGCGAGTAAAATGCACTACTAACCTTCTCGGATACGGCCATCAGAGACGCAAATAGATGATTTTATATTATGGTTAATATAAGAATTCAGCGAAAATCTAACACCTTTGTTCAATTTACGTCGCTCCAACTTCAGATAGCGTATTGGGATAGGCGGCATCTAAAAGCGCATGGAATTACGAGTAAAATGCACTATTAAACTTCTATGATAGGGCAATCAGTGCCCCGATTAGATCATTTTACATTATGGTTAATATAAGAATTCTGCGTAACTCTGTCACATTTGTACAATTTACGTAGCTCCCATTTCAGATAGCGGATTGGGCTAGGCGGCACCTTAAAGCGCATGAAATGAAGAGTAAAATGCACTACTAAACTTCTTTGATAGGGCAATCAGAGACCCGATTAGGTCATTTTATATTATGGTTAATATAAGAATTCAGCGAAATTCGATCACATTTGTTCAATTTACGTCGCTCCTATTTCAGATAGCGTATTGGGCTAGCCGGCATCTTAAAGCGCGTGGAATGGCGAGTAAAATGCACTACTAACCTTCTATGATAGGCCACACAGAGACCCGATTACATCATTCTTTATTATGGTTAATATAAGAATTCAGCGTAATTTTATCACATTTGTTCAATTTACGTCGCCCGCATTTACGATACGGTATTTGGCTAGGTAGCATCTTAAAGCGCATGAAATGTCGAGTAAAATGCACTATTAAACTTCTAAGATAGGGCAATCAGAGACACGGTTAGATCATTTTATATTATGGTTAATATAAGAATTCAGCGAAATTCTATCACATTTGTTCAATTTACGTCGCTTCTTTTCAGATAGCGTATTGGGCTAAGTGGCACCTTAAAGCGCATGCAATGACGAGAAAAATGCATTATTAAACTTCTATGATAGGGCAATCAGAGACCCGATTAGAACATTCAATATTATGGTTAATATAAAAATTCTGCGTAATTCTATCACATTTGTTCAATTTACGTCGCTGCTATTTCAGATAGCGTATTGGTATAACCGGGATCCTAAAGCGCATGAAATGTCGAGTAAAATGCACTACCAAACTTCTAGGATAGGGCAATCAGAGACCCGATTAGATCATTTTATATTATGGTTAATATAAGAATTCTGCGTAATTCTATCACATTTGTTCAATTTACGTATCTCCAATTTGAGATAGCAGACTGGGCTAGACGGCACCTTAAAGCGCATGAAATGACGAGTAAATTGCACTACTAAACTTCTTTGATAGGGCAATCAGAGACCCGATTAGATCATTTTATATTATTGTTAATATAAGATTTCAGTGTAATCCTATCACATTTGTTCAAATTACGCCGCGCCTATTTCAGATAGCGTAATGGGCTAGGTGGCATGTTTAAAGCGCATGAAATCGCGAGTAAAATGCACTATTAAACTTCTATGATATGGCAATCAGAGAACCGAATACATCGTTTTAAACTGTGGTTAATATATGAATTCAGCGAAATTCTATCACATTTGTTCAACTTACGTCGCTCCTATTTCAGATAGCGTATTTGGCTAAGCGGTATCTTAAAGCGCATGAAATGTTGAGTAAAATGCACTACTAAACATCTAGGATAGGGCAATCAGAGACCCGACTAGATCATTTTATATTATTGTTAATATAAGAATGCAGCGTAATTTTATCACATTTGTTCAATTTACGTCGCCCCTATTTCAGATAGCGTATTGGAGTATGTGGCATCTTAAAGCGCATGAAATGTCGCGTAAAATGCATTATTAAACTTCTAGGGTACGGCAAACAGAGACCCGATTAGATCATTTTATGTTATGGTTAATTTAAGAATTCAGCGAATGTCTATCACACTTGTGCAATTTACGTAGCTCCAATTTCAGATAGCGTATATGGCTAGGCGGCACCTTAAAGCGCATGAAATGACGAGTAAAATGCACTATGAAACTTCTATGATAGGGCAATCAGATACACGTTCAGATCATTTTACATTATTGTTAATATAAGAATTCAGCGTAATTTTAGCACATTTGTTCAATTTACGTTGCCCCTATTTCAGATAGCGTATTGCGCTAGGTAGCATCATAAAGCGCATGAAATGTCGAGTAAAATGCACTATTAAACTTCGAGGGTAGGGCAAACAGAGTCCCGATTAGATCATTTCATATTAAGGTTAATTTGAGAATTCTGCGAAATTCTATCACATTTGTTCAATTTACGTAGCTTCCTACTTCAGATAGCGTATTCGAATAGGCGGCATCTTAAAGCGCATGGAATGACGAGTAAAATGCACTATTAAACTTCTATGATAGGGCAATCAGAGACCGAATAGATGATTTTAAATTGTGGTTAATATAAGAATTCTGCGTAATTCTATCACATTTGTTCAATTTACGACGCTCCTATTTCTGATAGCGTATTGTGCGAGGCGGCATCTTGAAGCGCATGAAATGGCGACTAAGATGCTCTACTTAACTTCTCGGATAGGGCAATCAGAGACCCGATTACGTCATCTTATATTATGATTGATATAAGAATACTGCGTAATTCTATCACGTTTGTTTAATTTACGTAGCTCCAATTTCAGATAGCGTATCGGGCTAGGCGGCATCTTAAAGCGCATGAAATGTCGAGTAAAATGCACTATTAAACTTGAAGGGTAGGGCAAACAGAGACCCGATTAGATCATTTTATATTATGGTTAATTTAAGAATTCAGCGAAATTCTATCACATTTGTTCAATTTACGTCGCTCCTATTTCAGATAGCGTATTGTGCTAGGTGTCATCTTAAAGCACGTGGAGTGACGAGTAAAATTCACTACTAACCTTCTATGATAGGGCAGTCAAAGACCCGATTTAATCATTCTATATTATGGTTAATATAAGAATACTGCGTAATTCTATCACATTTGTTCAATTTATGTCGCTCCTGTTTCAGATAGCGTATTGGGCTGGGCGGAACCTTAAAGCGCATGAAATGACGAGTAAAATGCACTATTAAACTTCTATGATAGGGCAATCAGAGAACCGAATAGATCGTATTATATTATGGTTAATATAAGAATTCTGCGTAATTCTATCACGTTTGTTCAATTTACGTAGCTCCTATTTCAGATAGCGTATTGGTCTAAGCGGGATCTTAATGCGGATGAAATGTCGAGTAAAATGCTCTGTTAAACTTCTAGGGTAGGGCAAACAGAGACCCGATTAGATCACTTTATATTATTGTTAATTTAAGAATTCAGCGAAACTCTATCACACTTGTTCAATTTACGTAGCTACAACTTAAGATAGCGTATTCGGCTAGACGGTGGCTTAAAGCGCATGAAATGGCGAGTAAAACGCACTATTAAACTTCTATGATAGGGCAAACAGAGGCCGGATTAGATCATTTTACATTATGGTAAAGATAAGAATTCTGCGTAATTCTATCACATTTGTCCAATTCACGTCGCTCCTGCACCAGATATCGTATCGGGCTAGGCGGCATCTTAAAGCGCATGAAATGGCGAGTAAAATGCACTACTAACCTTCTCGGATACGGCCATCAGAGACGCAAATAGATGATTTTATATTATGGTTAATATAAGAATTCAGCGAAAATCTAACACCTTTGTTCAATTTACGTCGCTCCAACTTCAGATAGCGTATTGGGATAGGCGGCATCTAAAAGCGCATGGAATTACGAGTAAAATGCACTATTAAACTTCTATGATAGGGCAATCAGTGCCCCGATTAGATCATTTTACATTATGGTTAATATAAGAATTCTGCGTAACTCTGTCACATTTGTACAATTTACGTAGCTCCCATTTCAGATAGCGGATTGGGCTAGGCGGCACCTTAAAGCGCATGAAATGAAGAGTAAAATGCACTACTAAACTTCTTTGATAGGGCAATCAGAGACCCGATTAGGTCATTTTATATTATGGTTAATATAAGAATTCAGCGAAATTCGATCACATTTGTTCAATTTACGTCGCTCCTATTTCAGATAGCGTATTGGGCTAAACGATACCATAAAGCGCATGAAATGACGAGTAAAATGCACTACGAAACTTCTATGATTGGGCAATCAGAGACCCGTTTAGATCATTTTATATTATTGTTAATATAAGAATTCAGCGTAATTATATCACATTTGTTCAATTTACGTCGCCCCTATTTCAGATAGCGTATTGGGCTATGCGGCACCTTAAAGCGCGTGAAATGATGAGTAAAATGCACTATTAACCTTTTATGATAGGGCAATCAGAAACCAGAATAGATCGTGTTATATTATGGTTAATATAAGAATTCTGCGTAATTCTATCACATTTGTTCAATTTACGTCGCACCTATTTCAGACAGCATATTGGGCTAAGCGGCACCTTAAATCGCATGAAATGACGAGTAAAATGAACTATTAACCTTCTATGATAGGGCAACCGGAGACACGATTAGATCATTTTATATTATTGTTATTATAAGCATTCAGCGTAACTCTGTCACACTTGTACAATTTACGTAGTTCCAATGTCAGATAGCGTATTGGGCTAGGCGGCACCTTAAAGCGCATGAAATGATGACTAAAATGCACTGTTAAACTTCAATGATAGGGGAATCAGAGTCCCGATTAGATCATTTCAAATTATGGTTAATATAAGAATTCTGCGTAATTCTATCACGTTTGTTCAATTTACGTAGCTACAAATTCAGATAGCGTATTGGGCTAGGCGGCATCTTAAAGCGCATGAAATGTCGAGTAAAATGCACTACTAACCTTCTATGATAGTGCAATCAAAGACCCGATTAGATCATTCTATATTATGGTTAATACAAGAATTCTGCGTAATTCGATCACATTTGTTCAATTTACGTCGCTCCTATTTCAGATAGCGTATTGTGCTAAGCGTCATCTCAAAGCGCATGAAATGGCGAGTAAAATGCACTATTAAACTTCTTTGATACGGCAATCAGAGAACCGATTAGATCATTTTATATTTTTGTTAATGTAAGAATTCAGCAAAATTCTATCACATTTGTTCAATTTACGTCGCTTCTATTTCAGATAGCGTACTGGGCTAGGCGGCATCTCGAAGCGCATGAAATGACGAGTAGAATGCACTATTAAACTTCTAGGTTAGGGTTGAACAGAGACCCGATTAGATCATTTTACATTATGGTTAATATAAGAATTCAGCGAAATTCAATCACATTTGTTCAATTTTCGTCGCTCCTATTTCAGATAGCGTATTGGGCTAAGCGGCAACTCAAAGCGCATGAAATGACGAGTGGAATGCACTATTAAACTTCTATGATAGGGCAATCAGAGACGCGATTAGATCATTTTATATTATGGTTAATTTAAGAATTCAGCAAAATTCTATCACGTTTGTTCAATTTACGTCGCTCCTATTTCAGATAGCGTACTGGGCTGGGTGGCACATCAAAGCGCATGAAATGACGAGTAGAATGCACTATTAAACTTCTAGGTTAGGGTTGAACAGAGACCCGATTAGATCATTTTACATTATGGTTAATATAAGAATTCAGCGAAATTCTATCACGTTTGTTCAATTTACGTCGCTCCTATTTCAGAGAGCGTATTGGGCTAAGCGGCGACTTAAAGCGCGTGGAATGACGAGTAAAATGCACTATTAAACTTCTATGATAGGGCAATCAGAGACGCGATTAGATCATTTTATATTTCGGTTAATATAAGAATTCAGCGAAATTCTATCACATTCGTTCAATTTACGTCGCTCCTATCTCAGATAGCCTATTGAGCTAGGCGGCATCTTAACGCGCGTGGAATGGCGAGTAACATGCACTACTAAAATTCTATGATAGGGCAATCAGAGACCCGATTAGATCATTTTATATTTTCGTTAATATAAGAATCCATCGAAATTCTATCACATTTGTTCAATTTACGTCGCTCCTATTTCAGATAGCGTATTGGGCTAAGCGGCATATCAAAGCGCATGAAATGGCGAGTAAAATGCCCTATTAAACTTCTAGGGTATTCCAAACAGAGACCCGATTAGATCATCTTATATTTTGGTTAATTTAAGGATTCAGCAAAATTCTATCACATTTGTGCAATTTTCGTCGCTCCAATTTCAGATAGCGTACTGGGCTAGGCGGCATCTTAAAGCACTTGGAATGGCGAGTAAAATGCACTATTAAACATCTAGGGTAGGGCAATCAGAGACCCGATTAGATCATTTTATATTATGGTTAATTTAAGAATTCAGCGTAATTCAATCACATTTGATCAATTTACGTCGCTCCTATTTCAGATAGCGTATTGGGCTAAGCGTCATATCAATGCGCATGAAATGGCGAGTAAAATGCACTATTAAACTTCTAGGGTAGGGCAAACAGAGACCCGATTAGATCATTTTATGTTATGGTTAATATAAGAATTCAGCGAAATTCTATCACATTTGTTCAAGTTACGTCGCTCCTATTTCAGATAGCGTATTGGGCTAAAAAGCATCTCAAAGCGCATGATATGGCGAGTAAAATGGACTATTAATCTTCTAGGGTAAGGCAAACAGAGACCCGATTAGATCATTTTACGTTAAGGTTAATATAAGTATTCAGGGAACTTCTATCACATTTGTTCAATTTACGTCGCTCCTATTTCAAATAGCTTATTGGGCTAAGCGGAATCTCAAAGCGCATGAAATGACGAGTGAAATGCACTATTAATCTTCTAGGGTAGGGCGAACTGAGACCCGATTAGATCATTTTTCATTAAGGTTAATATAAGAATTCAGCGAGATTCTCTCACATTTGTTCAATTTTCGTCGCTAATATTTCAGATAGCGTATTGGGCTAAGCGGCATCTCAAAGCGCAAGAAATGGCGAGTAAAATGCACTATTAAACTTCTAGGGTAGGGCAAACAGAGACCCATTTAGATCATTTTATATTATGGTTAATTTAAGAATTCAGCGAAGTTCTATCACATTTGTTCAAGTTACGTCGCTCCTATTTCAGATAGCGTATTGGGCTAAAAAGCACCTCAAAGCGCATGATATGGCGAGTAAAATGGACTATTAATCTTCTTGGGTAAGGCAAACAGAGACCCGATTAGATCATTTTATATTACGGCTAATATAAGAATTCAGCGTAATTCTATCAGATTTGTTCAATTTACGTCGTTCCTATTTCAGATGGCGTATTGGGCTAAGCGGCATATCAAAGCGCATGAAATGGCGAGTAAAATGCACTATTAAACTTGTGGGCTACGGTAATCAGAGACCCGATTAGATCATTTTATATTTTGGTTAATTTAAGAATTCAGCAAAATTCTATCACAATTGTTCAATTTACGTCGCTCCTATTTCAGATAGCGTATTGGGCTAAGCGTCATCTCAATGCGCATGAAATGGCGAGTAAAATGCACTATTAAACTTCTAGGGTAGGGCAAACAGAGACCCGATTAGATCATTTTATATTTTGGTTAATTTAAGAAATCAGCAAAATTCTATCACATTTGTATAATTTACGTCGCTCCTATTTCAGATAGCGTATTGGGCTAAGCGGCACCTCAAAGCGCATGAAATGGCCAGTAAAATGCACTATTAAACTTCTACGGTAGGGCGAACAGAGACCCGATTAGATCATTTTACATTATGGTTAATATAAGAATTCAGCGAAATTCTATTACATTTGTTCAATTTACGTCGCTCCTATTTCAGATAGCGTATTGGGCTAAGCGGCGACTTAAAGCGCGTGGAATGACGAGTAAAATGCACTATTAAACTTCTATGATAGGGCAATCAGAGACGCGATTAGATCATTTTATATTTCGGTTAATTTAAGAATTCAGCGAAATTCTATCACATTCGTTCAATTTACGTCGCTCCTATTTCAGATAGCGTATTGGGCTATGCGGCATCTCAAAGCGCAGGAAATGGCGAGTAAAATGCACTGTTAAACTTCTAGGGTAGGCCACACAGAGACCCGATTAGATCATTTTACATTTTGGTTAATATAAAAATACAGCGAAATTCTGTCACATTTGTTCAATTGACGTCGCTCCTATTTCAGATAGCGTATTAGGCTAAGCGTCATATCAATGCGCATGAAATGGCGAGTAAAATGCACTATTAAACTTCTAGGGTAGGGCAAACAGAGACCCGTTTAGATCATTTTATATTATGGTTAATTTGAGAATTCAGCGTAATTCTATCACATTTGATCAATTCACGTCGCTCCTATTTCAGATAGCGTATTGGGCTAAGCGGCATCTCAAAGCGCATGAAATGACGAGTGGAATGCACTATTAAACTTCTAGGGTAGGGCAAACAGAGACCCGATTAGATTATTTTACATTATGGTTAATATAAGAATTCAGCGAAATTCTATCACATTCGTTCAATTTACGTCGCTCCTATTTCAGATAGCGTATTGTGCTAAGCGTCATCTCAAAGCGCATGAAATGGCGAGTAAAATGCACTATTAAACTTCTATGATACGGCAATCAGAGAACCGATTAGATCATTTTATATTTTGGTTAATATAAGAATTCAGCGAAATTCTATAACATTTGTTCAATTTACGTCGCTCCTATTTCAGATAACGTATTGGGCTAAGCGGCATCTCAAAGCGCATGAAATGACGAGTGAAATGCACTATTAAACTTCTAGGGTAGGGCGAACAGAGACCCGATTAGATCATTTTACATTATGGTTACTATAAGAATTCAGCGAAGTTCTATCACATTTGTTCAATTTACGTCGCTCGTATTTCAGATAGCGTATTGGGCTAAGCGGCATCATAAAGCGAGTGGAATGGCGAGTAAAATGCACTGTTAAACTTCTAGGGTAGGGCGAACAGAGACCCGATTAGATCATTTTACATTATGGTTAATATAAGAATTCAGCGAAATTCTATTACATTTGTTCAATTTACGTCGCTCCTGTTTCAGATAGCGTATTGGGCCATGCGGCGACTTAAAGCGCATGAAATCTCGAGTGGAATGCACCATCAAACTTCTAGGTTAGGGCGAACAGAGACCCGATTAGATCATTTTACATTATGGTTAATATAAGAATTCAGCGAAATTCTGTCACATTTGTTCAATTGACGTCGCTCCTATTTCAGATAACGTATTGGGCTAAGCGGCATCTCAAAGCGCATGAAATGACGAGTGAAATGCACTATTAAACTTCTAGGGTAGGGCGAACAGAGACCCGATTAGATCATTTTACATTATGGTTACTATAAGAATTCAGCGAAGTTCTATCACAATTGTTCAATTTACGTCGCTCGTATTTCAGATAGCGTATTGGGCTAAGCGGCATCATAAACCGAGTGGAATGGCGAGTAAAATGCACTGTTAAACGTCTAGGGTAGGGCGAACAGAGACCCGATTAGATCATTTTACATTATGGTTAATAGAAGAATTCAGCGAAATTCTATTACATTTGTTCAATTTACGTCGCTCCTATTTCAGATAGCGTATTGGGCTAAGCGGCGACTTAAAGCGCATGAAATCTCGAGTGGAATGCACCATCAAACTTCTAGGTTAGGGCGAACAGAGACCCGATTAGATCATTTTACATTATGGTTAATATAAGAATTCAGCGAAATTCTGTCACATTTGTTCAATTGACGTCGCTCCTATTTCAGATAGCGTATTAGGCTAAGCGGAAATTTAAAGCGCATGAAATGACGAGTAAAATGCACAATTAAACTTATATGATAGGGCAATCGGAGACACGATTAGATCATTTTATATTATTGTTAATATAAGAATTCAACGTAATTTTATCACATTTGTTCAATTTACGACGCCCCTATTTCAGATAGCGTATTGGGCTAGGTGGCATTTTAAAGCGCATCAAATGTCGAGTAAAATGCACTATCAAACTTCTAGGGTAGGGCAAACAGAGACCCGATTAGATCATTTTATATTATGGTTAATTTAAGAATTCAGCGAAATTCTATCACATTTGTTCAATTTACGTAACTCCCATTTCAGATAGCGTATTGGGATAGGCGGCATCTTAAAGCGCATGAAATGTCGAGTAAAATGCACTACCAAACTTCTCGGATAGGGCTAACAGAGACCCGATTAGGTCATTTTATATTATTGTTAATATAAGAATTCTGCGTAATTTTATCACAGTTGTTCAATTTACGTCGCTCCTATTTCAGATAGCGTATCGGGCTAGGCGGCACCTTAAAGCGCATGAAATGACGAGTAAAATGCACTATTAAACTTCTATGGTAGGGCAATCAGAGACCCGAATTGAGCGTATTATATTACTCTTAATATTAGAATTCTGCGTAATTCTATCACATTTGTTCAATTTTCGTCGCCCCTATTTCAGCTAGCGTACTGGGCTAGGTGGCATGTTAAAGCGCATGAAATGTCGAGTAAAATGCACTGTTAAACTTCTATGATAGGGCAATCAGAGACCCGAATATATCTTATTATATTACTGTTAATATAAGAATTCTGCGAAATTCTATCACGTTTGTTCAATTTACGTAGCTTCTATTTCAGATAGCGTATTGGGATAGGCGGCATCTTAAAGCGCATGGACTGTCGAGTAAAATGCACTATTAAACTTCTATGATAGGGCAATCACAGAACCGAATATATCATATTATATTACTGTTAATATAAGAATTCTGCGAAATTCTATCACGTTTGTTCAATTTACGTAGCTCCAATTTCAGATAGCGTATTGGACTATGCGGCATCTTAAAGCGCATGGACTGACGAGTAAAGTTCACTATTATACTTCTATGGTAGGGCAATCAGAGACCCGATTAGATCATTCTATATTATGGTTAATATAAGAATTCAGCGAAATTCTATCATATTTGTTCAATTTACGTCGTTCCAACTTCAGATAGCGTATTGGGCTAGACAGCGCCTTAAAGCGCATGAAATGACGAGTAAAGTGCACTATTAAACTTCTATGATAGGGCAATCAGAGACCCGTTTAGATCATCTTATATTATGGTTAATTTAAGAATTCAGCGGAATTCTATCACATTTGTTCAATCTACGTCGCTCCTATTTCAGATAGCGTATTGGAATAGGCGGCATCTTAAAGCGCATGGACTGTCGAGTAAAATGCACCAGTAAACTTCTACGATAGGGCAATCAGAGACCCGAATATATCATATTATATTATTGTCAATATAAGAATTCTGCGAAATTCTATCACGTTTGTTCAATTTACGTAGCTCCAATTTCAGATAGCGTATTGGACTAAGCGGCATGTTAAGGTGCATGATGTGTCGTGCAAAATGCACCACTAAACTTCTCGGATAGGGCAATCAGAGACCCGATTAGGTCATCTTATATTATGATTAATATAAGAATTCAGCGTAATTCTATCACATTTGTTCAATTTACGTCGCTCCTGTTTCAGATAGCGTATTGGGCCATGCGGCGACTTAAAGCGCATGAAATCTCGAGTGGAATGCACCATCAAACTTCTAGGTTAGGGCGAACAGAGACCCGATTAGATCATTTTACATTATGGTTAATATAAGAATTCAGCGAAATTCTGTCACATTTGTTCAATTGACGTCGCTCCTATTTCAGATAACGTATTGGGCTAAGCGGCATCTCAAAGCGCATGAAATGACGAGTGAAATGCACTATTAAACTTCTAGGGTAGGGCGAACAGAGACCCGATTAGATCATTTTACATTATGGTTACTATAAGAATTCAGCGAAGTTCTATCACAATTGTTCAATTTACGTCGCTCGTATTTCAGATAGCGTATTGGGCTAAGCGGCATCATAAACCGAGTGGAATGGCGAGTAAAATGCACTGTTAAACGTCTAGGGTAGGGCGAACAGAGACCCGATTAGATCATTTTACATTATGGTTAATAGAAGAATTCAGCGAAATTCTATTACATTTGTTCAATTTACGTCGCTCCTATTTCAGATAGCGTATTGGGCTAAGCGGCGACTTAAAGCGCATGAAATCTCGAGTGGAATGCACCATCAAACTTCTAGGTTAGGGCGAACAGAGACCCGATTAGATCATTTTACATTATGGTTAATATAAGAATTCAGCGAAATTCTGTCACATTTGTTCAATTGACGTCGCTCCTATTTCAGATAGCGTATTAGGCTAAGCGGAAATTTAAAGCGCATGAAATGACGAGTAAAATGCACAATTAAACTTCTATGATAGGGCAATCAGAGACCCGATTAGATCATTTTATATTTCGTTTAATATAAGATTTCAGGGAAATTCTATCACATTTGATTAATTTACGTCGCTCCTATTTCAGATAGCGTATTGGGCGAAGCGGCATCTCAAAGCGCATGAAATGGCGACTAAAATGCGCTATTAAACTTCTAGGGTAGGGCAAGCAGAGACCCGATTAGATCATTTTATATTATGGTTAATTTAAGAATTCTGCAAAATTCTATCACATTCGTTCAATTTAGGTCGCTCCTATTTCAGATAGCGTACTGGGCTAGGCGGCATCTGAAAGCGCGTGGAATGGCGAGTAAAATGCACTGCTAAACTTCTATGATAGGGCAATCAGAGACCCGATTAGATCATCGTAATTTTGTTTAATATAAGATTTCAGGGAAATTCTATCACATTTGTTCAATTTACGTCGCTCCTATTTCAGAAAGCGTATTGGGCTAAGCGGCATCTCAAGGCGCATGAAAGGCGAATAAAATGCGCTATTAAACTTCTAGGCTAGGGCGAACAGAGACCCAATTAGATCATTTTACATTATGGTTCTTAAAAGAATTCAGCCAAATTCTATCACATTTGTTCAACGTACGTCGCTCCTATTTCAGATAGCGTATTGGGATAAGCGGCATCGAAAAACGCATGAAATGGCGAGTAAAATGCACAATTAAACTATTAGGGTAGGGCAAACAGAAACCCGATTAGATCATTTTATATTGTGGTTAATTTAAGAATTCAGCAAAATTCTATCACATTTGTTCAATTTACGTCGCTCCTATTTCAGATAGCGTATTGGGCTAAGCGGCATCTCAAAGCGCATGAAATGGCCAGTAAAATGCACTATCAAACTTCTAGGATAAGGCAAACAGAGACCCGATTAGATCATTTTATATTACGGTTAATATAAGAATTCAGCGTAATTCTATCACATTTGTTCAACTTACGTCGCTCCTATTTCAGGTAGCACACTGGGCTAGGCGGCATCTTAAAGCGCGTGGAATGGCGAGTAAAATGCACTATTAAACTTCTAGGATAAGGCAAACAGAGACCCGATTAGATCATTTTATATTACGGTTAATATAAGAATGCGGCGTAATTCTTTCACATTTGTTCAATTTACGTCGCTGCTATTCCAGATAGCTTATTGTGCTTAGCGGCATCTCAAAGCGCATGAAATGGCGAGTGAAATGCACTATTAAACTTCTAGGGTAGGGCAAACAGAGACCCGATTAGATCATTTACATTATGGTTAATAAAAGAATTCAGCGAAATTCTATCACATTTGTTCAACTTACGTCGCTCCTATTTCAGATAGCGAACTCGGCTAAGCGGCATCTCAAAGCGCATGAAATGGCGAATAAAATGCACTATTAAACTTCTAGGCTACGGCGAACAGAGCCCCGATCAGAGATCATTTTACATTATGGTTAATAAAAGAATTCAGCGAAATTCTATCACATTTGTTCAACTTACGTCGCTCCTATTTCAGATGGCGTATTGGGCTAAACGGCATCTCAAGCGCATGAAATGGCGAGTGAAATGCACTATTAGACTTCTATGGTAGGGCGAACAGAGACCCGATTAGATCATTTTACATTAAGGTTAATATATGGATTCACGGGAATTCTATCACATTTGTTCAATTTACGTCGCTCCTGTTACAGATAGCTTATTGGGCTTAGCGGCATCACAAAGCGCATGAAATGTCGAGTGAAATGCACTATTAGACTTCAATGGTAGGGAGAACAGAGACCCGATTAGATCATTTTACATTAAGTTAATATAAGAATTCAGGGAAATTCTATCACATTTGTTCAATTTACGTCGCTCCTATTTCAGATAGCTTATTGGGCTTAGCGGCATCTCAAAGCGCATGAAGTGACGAGTGAAATGCACTATTAAACTTCTGGGGGTAGGGCAAACAGAGACCCGATTAGATCATTTTATATTATGGTTAATTTAAGAATTCAGCAAAATTCTATCACATTTGTTCAACTTACGTCGCTCCTATTTCAGATATCGTACTGGGCTAGGCGGCATCTTAAAGCGCGTGGAATGGCGAGTAAAATGCACTACTAAACTTCTATGATAGGGCAATCAGAGACCCGATTAGATCATTTTATATTTTGTTTAATATAAGATTTCAGGGAAATTGTATCACATTTGTTCAATTTAGGTCGCTCCGATTTCAGATAGCGTACTGGGCTAGGCGGCATCTTAAAGCGCGTGGAATGGCGAGTAAAATGCACTACTAAACTTCTATGATAGGGCAATCAGAGACACGATTAGATCATTTTATATTTTGTTTAATATCAGATTTCAGGGAAATTGTATCACACTTGTTCAATTTACGTCGCTCCTATTTCAGATAGCGTATTGGGCTATGCGGCATCTCAAAGCGCATGAAATGGCGAATAAAATGCACTACTAAACTTCTAGGGTAGGGCAAACAGAGACCCGATTAGATCATTTTATATTACGGTTAATATAAGAATTCAGCGTAATTCTATCACATTTGTTCAACTTACGTCGCTCCTATTTCAGATAGCGTACTGGGCTAGGCGGCATCTTAAAGCGCGTGGAAGGGCGAGTAAAATGCACTACTAAACTTCTAGGGTAGGGCAAACAGAGACCCGATTAGATCATTTTATATTACGGTTAATATAAGAATGCAGCGTAATTCTATCACACTTGTTCATCTTACGTCGCTCCTATTCCAGATAGCGTACTGGGCTAGGCGGCATCTTAAAGCGAGTGGAAGGGCGAGTAAAATGCACTACTAAACTTCTATGATAGAGCAATCAGAGACCCGATTAGATCATTTTATATTTTGTTTAATATAAGATTTCAGGGAAATTCTATCACATTTGTTCAATTTACGTCGCTCGTATTTCAGATAGCGTATTGGGCTAAGCGGCATCTCAAAGCGCATGAAATGGCGAGTAAAATGCACCATTAAACTTCTAGGATAAGCCAAACAGAGACCCGATTAGATCATTTTATATTACGGTTAATATAAGAATTCAGCGTAATTCTATCACACTTGTTCATTTTACGTCGCTCCTATTTCAGATAGCGTACTGGGCTAGGCGGCATCTTAAAGCGAGTGGAAGGGCGAGTAAAATGCACTACTAAACTTCTATGATAGAGCAATCAGAGACCCGGTTAGATCATTTTATATTTTGTTTAATATAAGATTTCAGGGAAATTCTATCACATTTGTTCAATTTACGTCGCTAGTATTTCAGATAGCGTATTGGGCTAAGCGGCATCTCAAAGCGCATGAAATGGCGAACAAAATGCACTATTAAACTTCTGGGCTAGGGCGAACAGAGACCAGATTAGATCATTTTATATTTTGGTTACTATAAGAATTCTGCGAAATTCTATCACATTTGTTCAATTTACGTCGCTCCTATTTCAGATAGCTTATTGGGCTTAGCGGCATCTCAAAGCGCATGAAGTGACGAGTGAAATGCACTATTAAACTTCTGGGGTAGGGCAAACAGAGACCCGATTAGATCATTTTATATTATGGTTAATTTAAGAATTCAGCAAAATTCTATCACATTTGTTCAACTTACGTCGCTCCTATTTCAGATATCGTACTGGGCTAGGCGGCATCTTAAAGCGCGTGGAATGGCGAGTAAAATGCACTACTAAACTTCTATGATAGGGCAATCAGAGACCCGATTAGATCATTTTATATTTTGTTTAATATAAGATTTCAGGGAAATTGTATCACATTTGTTCAATTTAGGTCGCTCCGATTTCAGATAGCGTACTGGGCTAGGCGGCATCTTAAAGCGCGTGGAATGGCGAGTAAAATGCACTGTTAAAATTCTATGATAGGGCAATCAGAGTCCCGATTAGATCATTTTATATTATGGTTAATTTAAGATGTCAGCAAAATTTTATAGCATTTGTTCAACTTACGTCGCTCCTATTTCAGATAGCGTACTGGGCTACGCGGCATCTCAAAGCGCATGAAATGGGGAATACAATGCACTATTAAACTTCTAAGCTAGAGCGAACAGAGACCCGATTAGATCATTTTACATTATGGTTAATAAAAGAATTCAGCGAAATTCTATCACATTTGTTCAATTTACGTCGCTCCTATTTCAGATAGCGTATTGGGCTAAGCGGCATCTCAAAGCGCATGAAATGACGAGTAAAATGGACTATTAAACTTCTAGGGTAGAGCAAACAGAGACCCGATTAGATAATTTCATATTATAGTTAATTTAAGAATTCAGCGAAATTCTATCACATTTGTTCAATTTACGTCGCTCCTATTTCAGATTGCGTATTGGGCTAAGCGGCATCTCAAAGCGCATGAAATGGCGAGTGAAATGCACTATCAAACTTCTAGGATAATTCAAACAGAGACCCGATTAGATCATTTTATATTACGGTTAATATAAGAATTCAGCGTAATTCTATCACATTTGTTCAACTTACGTCGCTCCTTTTTCAGATAGCGTACTGGGCTAGGCGGCATCTTAAAGCGCGTGGAATGGCGAGTAAAATGCACTACTGAACTTCTATGATAGGGCAATCAGAGACCCGATTAGATCATTTTCTATTTTGGTTAATATAAGTATTCAGCGAAATTCTATCACATTTGTTCAATTTACGTCGCTCCTATTTCAGATAGCGTATTGGGCTATGCGGCATCTCAAAGCGCATGAAATGGCGAGTAAAATGCACTGTTATACTTCTATGACAGGGCAAACAGAGGCCCGATTACATCATTTTACATTAAGGTTAATATAAGAATTCAGGGAAATTCTATCACATTTGTCCAATTTACGTCGATCCTATTCCAGATAGCGTATTGGGCTAAGCGGCATCTCATAGCACATGAAATGGCGAGTAAAATGCACTATTAAACTGCTAGGATAAGGCAAACAGAGACCCGATTAGATCATTTTATATTACGGATAATATAAGAATTCAGCGTAATTCTATCACATTTGTTCAATTTACGTCGCCCCTATTTCAAATAGCGTATTGTGCTAAGCGGCATCTCAAAGCGCATGAAATGGTGAGTGAAATGCGCTATTAGACTTCTATGGTAGGGCGAACAGAGACACGATAAGATCATTTTACATTAAGGTTAATATAAGATTTCAGGGAAATTCTATCACATTTGTTCAATTTACGTAGCTCCTATTTCAGATAGCGTATTGGGCTTTGCGGCATCTCAAAGCGCATGAAATGGCGAGCAAAATGCACTATTAGATTTCTATGGTAGGGCGTACAGAGACCCGATTAGATCATTTTATATTATGGTTAATTTAAGAATTCAGCAAAATTCTATCACATTTGTTCAATTTACGTCGCTCCTATTTCAGATAGCGTATTGGGATAAGCGGCATGTCAAAGCGCATGAAATGGCGAGTAAAATGCACAATTAAACTAATAGGGTAGGGCAAACAGAGACCCGATTAGATCATTTTATATTGTGGTTAATTTAAGCATTCAGCAAAATTCTATCACATTTGTTCAATTTACGTCGCTCCTATTTCGGATAGCGTATTGGGCTAAGCGGCATCCCAAAGCGCATGAAATGGCGAGTAAAATGCACTGTCAAGCTTCTAGGATAAGGCAAACAGAGACCCGATTAGATCATTTTATATTACGGTTAATATAAGAATTCAGCGTAATTCTATCACATTTGTTCAACTTACGTCGCTCCTATTTCAGGTAGCGTACTGGGCTAGGCGGCATCTTAAAGCGCGTGGAATGGCGAGTAAAATGCACTATTTAACTTCTAGGATAAGGCAAACAGAGACCTGATTAGATCATTTTATATTACGGTTAATATAAGAATTCGGCGTAATTCTATCACATTTGTTCAATTTACGTCGCTGCTACTCCAGATAGCTTATTGTGCTTAGCGGCATCTCAAAGCGCATGAAATGACGAGTGAAATGCACTATTAAACTTCTAGGGTAGGGCAAACAGAGACCCGATTAGATCATTTTATATTTTGGTTAATATAAGAATTCAGCGAAATTCTATCACATTTGTTCAATTTACGTCGCTCATATTTCAGATAGCGTATTGCACTAAGCGGCATCTCAAAGCGCATGAAATGGCGAGTAAAATGCACTATTAAACTTCTAGGGTAGGGCCAACAGAGACCCGATTAGATAATTTCATATTTTGGTTAATATAAGAATTCAGTGAAATTCTATCACATTTGTTTAATTTACGTCGCTCCTATTTCAGATAGCGTATTGGGCAAAGCGGCATCTCAAAGCGTATGAAATGGCGAATAAAATGCACTATTAAAGTTCTAGGGTAGGGCAAACAGAGACCCGATTAGATCATTTTATATTATGGTTAATTTAAGAATTGAGCGAAATTCTATCTCATTTGTTCAACTTACGTCGCTCCTAATTTAGATAGCGTACTGGGCTAGGCGGCATCTTAAAGCGCGTGGAATGGCGAGTAAAATGCACTGCTAAACTTCTACGATAGGGCAATCAGAGACCCGATTAGATCATTTTATATTTTGTTTAATATAAGATTTCAGGGAAATTCTATCACATTTGTTTAATTTACGTCGCTCCTATTTCAGATAGCGCATTGGGCTAAGCGGCATCTCAAAGCGCATGAAATGGCGAGTAAAATGCACTATTAAACTTCTACTGTAGGGCAAACAGAGACCCGATTAGATCATTTTATATTACGGTTAATTTAAGAATTCAGCAAAATTCTATCACATTTGTTCAATGTACGTCGCTCCTATTTCGGATAGCGTACTGGGCTAGGCGGCATCCTATAGCGCGTGGAGTGGCGAGTAACATGCACTATTAATCTTCTATGATAGGGCAATCAGAGACCCGATTAGATCATTTTATATTTTGGTTAATATAAGAATTCAGCGAAATTCTATCACAATTGTTCTATTTACGTCGATCGTATTTCAGATAGCTTATTGTGCTTAGCGGCATCTCAAAGCGAATGAAATGACGAGTGAAATGCACTATTAAACTTCTAGGGTAGGGCAAACAGAGACCCGATTAGATCATTTTATATTTTGGTTAATATAAGAATTCAGCGAAATTCTATCACATTTGTTCAATTTACGTCGCTCATATTTCAGATAGCGTATTGCACTAAGCGGCACCTCAAAGCGCATGAAATGGCGAGTAAAATGCACTATTAAACTACTAGGGTAGGGCAAACAGAGACCCGATTAGATCATTTTATATTTTGGTTAATATAAGAATTCATCGAAATTCTATCACATTCGTTCAATTTACGTCGCTCGTATTTCAAATAGCGTATTGGGCTAAGCGGTATCTCAAAGCGCATGAAATGGCGAGTGAAATGCACTATTAGACTTCTATGGTAGGGCGAACAGAGACCCGATTAGATCATTTTACATTAAGGTTAATATAAGAATTCACGGAAATTCTATCACATTTGTTCAATTTACGTCGCTCCTATTTCAGATAGCGTATTGAGCTACGCGGCATCTCAAAGCGCATGAAATGGCGAATAAAATGCGCTATTAAACTTCTAGGCTATGGCGAACAGAGACCCGATTAGGTCATTTTACATTATGGTTCATAAAAGAATTCAGCGAAATTCTATCACATTTGTTCAATTTTCGTCGCTCCTATTTCAGATAGCGTATTGGGCGAAGCGGCATCTCAAAGCGCATGAAATGGCGAATAAAATGCACCATTAAACTTCTAGGGTAGGGCAAACAGAGACCCGATTAGATCATTTTATATTATAGTGAATTTAAGAGTTCAGCGAAATTCTATCACATTTGTTCAATTTACGTCGCTCCTATTTCAGATAGCGTATTGGGCTAAGCGGCATCTCAAAGCGCATGAAATGATGAGTGAAATGCTCTATTAAACTTCTAGGGTAGGGCAAACAGAGACCCGATTAGATCATTTTATATTACGGTTAATATAAGAATTCAGCGTAATTCTATCACATTTGTTCAACATACGTCGCTCCTATTTCAGATAGTGTACTGGGCTAGGCGGCATCTTAAAGCGCGAGGAATGGCGAGTATAATGCACTATTATACTTCTAGGATAAGGCAAACAGAGACCCGATTAGATCATTTTATATTTTGTTTAATATAAGATTTCAGGGAAATTCTATCACATTTGTTCAATTTACGTCGCTCCTATTTCAGATAGCTATTGGGCTAAGCAGCATCTCAAAGCGCATGAAATGACGAGAGAAATGCACTATTAAACTTCTTGGGTAGGGCGAACAGAGACCCGATTACATCATTTTATATTATGGTTAATTTAAGAATTCAGC
>CAKAJE020001670.1:206541-263426 GCA_916610135.2 Macropis europaea | reverse complement strand
TAAATTGAACAAATGTGATAGGATCACACTGAATTCGTATATTAATCATAATATAAGATGATCTAATCGGGTCTCTGATTGCCCTATCCGAGAAGTAGAGTAGTGCATTTTACTTGACATTTCATGCGCTTCAAGATGCCGCCTCGCCCAATACGCTATCTGAAATAGGAGCGACGTAAATTGAACAAATGTGATAGAATTACGCAGAATTCTTATATTAACCATAATTTAAAATGATCTAATCGGGTCTCTGATTGCCCTATCATAGAAGTTTAATACTGCATTTTACTCGTCATTTCTTGCGCTTTAAGGTGCCGCTGAGCCCGATACACTATCTGATATAGGAGCGACGTAAATTGAACAAATGTGATAGAATAACGCTGAATTCTTATATTAACCATAATATAAAATAATCTAATCGGGTCTCTGATTGGCCTGTCAAAGAAGCTTAATAGTGCATTTTACTCGGCATTTCATGCGCTTTAAGATGCCACCTATCCCAATACGCTATCTGAAATAGGGGCGACTTGAATTGAACAAATATGATGAAATCACGCTGAATTCTTATATTAACAATAATATAAAATTTATCTAAACGGGTCTCTGATTGCCCTATCACAGAAGATTCATAGTGCATTTTACTCGCCATTTCATGCGCTTTAAGGTGCCGTTTAGTCCTATACGCTATCTGAAATAGGAGCGTCGTAAATGGAACAAATGTGATAGAATTACACTGAATTCTAATATTAATCATAATATAAGATGATCTAAGCGGGTCTCTGATTGCCCTATCCTAGAACTTTAGTAGTGCATTTTACTCGACATTTCATGCGCTTTAAGATGCCGCTTAGTCCAATGCGCTATCTGAAATAGGAGCGTCGTAAATTGAACAAATGTGATAGAATTTCGCTGAATTCTTATTTAAACCATAATATAAAATGATCTAATCGGGTCTCTGATTGCCCTATCATAGAAGGCTAGTAGTACATTTTACTCGTCATTCCACGCGCTTTAAGATGCCGCCTAGCCCAATATACTATCTGAAATAGGAGCGACGTAAATTGTACAAATGTGATAGAATTACGCCGATTTCTTATATTAATCATAATATAAGATGACCTAATCGGGTCTCTGATTGTGCTATCATAGAAGTTTAATAGTGAATTTTACTCGTCATTTGATGCGCTTTAAGATGCCGTTTAGTCCAATACGCTATCTGAAATAGGAGCGTCGTAAATTGAACAAATGTGATAGAATTACACTGAATTCTTATATTAATCATAATATAAGTTGATCTAAGCGGGTCTCTGATTGCCCTATCATAGAAGTTTAATAGTGCATTTTACTCGTCATTTCATGCGCTTTAAGGCGCCGCTTATCCCGATACGCTATCAGAAATAGGAGCGACGTAAATTGAACAAATCTGATAGAAATTCGCTGAATTCCTATATTAGCCATAATAGAAAATCATCTAATCGGATCTCTGATTGACCTATCCGAGAAGTTTAGTAGTGCATTTTACTCGACATTTCATGCGTTTTAAGATGCCGCACAGCCCAATATACTATCTGAAATAGGAGCGACGTAAATTGTACAAATGTGATAGAATTACGCCGATTTCTTATATTAATCATAATATAAGATGACCTAATCGGGTCTCTGATTGTGCTATCATAGAAGTTTAATAGTGAATTTTACTCGTCATTTGATGCGCTTTAAGATGCCGTTTAGTCCAATACGCTATCTGAAATAGGAGCGTCGTAAATTGAACAAATGTGATAGAATTACACTGAATTCTTATATTAATCATAATATAAGTTGATCTAAGCGGGTCCCTGATTGCCCTATCATAGAAGTTTAATAGTGCATTTTACTCGTCATTTCATGCGCTTTAAGGCGCCGCTTATCCCGATACGCTATCAGAAATAGGAGCGACGTAAATTGAACAAATCTGATAGAAATTCGCTGAATTCCTATATTAGCCATAATAGAAAATCATCTAATCGGATCTCTGATTGACCTATCCGAGAAGTTTAGTAGTGCATTTTACTCGACATTTCATGCGTTTTAAGATGCCGCACAGCCCAATACGCTATCTGAAATAGGAGCGTCGTAAATTGAACAAGTGTGATAGAGTTTCGCTGAGTTCTTAAATTAACCATAATATAAAATGATCTAATCCGGTCTCTGTTTGCCCTACCCTAGAAGTCTAATAGTGCATTTTACTCAATATTTCATGCGCTTTCAGATTCCACATAGCCCAATACGCCATCTGAAATAGGGACGACGTAAATTGAACAAATGTGATAGAATTACACTGCATCCTTATATTAATCATAATATAAGATGACCTTATCGGGTATCTGATTGCCCTATCCTAGAAGTTTAGTAGTGCATTTTACTCGACATTTTATGCGCTTTAAGGTGCCGATTAGCCCAATACGCTATCTGAAATAAGAGCGACGTAAATTGAACAAATGTAATAGATTTACACTGAATTGTTATATTAATCATAATATAAGATGATCTAATCGGGTCTCTGATTGCCCTATCACAGAAGTTTAATAGTGCATTTTACTCGTCATGTCATGCGCTTTAAGGTGCCGCCTATCCCAATGCGCTGTCTGAAATAGGAGCGACATAAATTGAACAAATGTGATAGAATTACGCAGAATTCTTGTATGAACCATAATATAGAATCATCTAATCGGGTCACTGATTGCCCTATCACAGAAGTTCAATAGTGCATTTTACTCGCCATTTCATGCGTTTTGAGGTACCGTTTATTCCAATACGCTATCTGAAATAGGAGCGTCGTAAATTGAACAAGTGTGATAGAGTTTCGCTGAATTCTTATATTAATCATAATATAAAATGATCTAATCGGGTCTCTGTTTGCCCTACCCTAGAATTTTAATAGAGCATTTTACTCGCCATTTCATACGCTTTAAGATGCCACCTAGCCCAATACGCAATCTGAAATTGGAGCGACGTAAATTAAACAAATGTGATTGAATTTCGTTGAATTCTTATATTAACCATAATATAAGATGATCTAATCGGGTCCCTGGTTGCCCTATCCGAGAAGTTTAGTACTGCATTTTACTCTGCATTTCATGCGCTGTAAGGTGCGGCCTAGCCCAATCCGCTATCTCAAATTGGAGATACGTAAATTGACCAAATGTGATAGAGTTACGACTAATTCTTAAATTAACCATAATAAAAGATGATCTAATCGGGTCTCTGATTGCCCTATCATAGAAGTTTAACATTGAATTTTCTTTTGCATTTCATGCGCTTTAAGATGCCACCTAGCCCAATACGCAATCTGAAATTGGAGCGACGTAAATTAAACAAATGTGATTGAATTTCGTTGAATTCTTATATTAACCATAATATAAGTTGATATAATTGGGTCTCTGATTGCCCCATCCTAGAAGTTTAGTAGTGCATTTTACTCGACATTTCATGCGCTTTAAGATGCCGCCTAGCCCAATACGCTATCTGAAATAGGAGCGACGTAAATTGAACAACTGTGATAGAATTACGCTTCCTTCTTGTATGAACGATAATATAAAATAATCTCATCGGGTCTCTGTTTGCCATACCCTGGAAGTTTAATAGTGCATTTTACTCGTCATTTCATGCGCTTTGACATGCCGCATAGCCTAATACGCTATCTGAAATAGGAGAGACGTAAATTCAACAAATGTGAAGGAATTTCGCTGAATTCTTAAATCAACCATAATATAAAATGATCTAAGCAGGTCACTGTTTGCCCTACCCTAGAAGTTTAATAGTGCATTTTACTCGACATTTCATGCGCTTTAAGATTCCGCTTAGCCCAATACGCTACCTGATATCGGATCAACGTAAATTGAACATATGTGATAGAATTACGCTGAATTCTTAAATTAACCATAATATAAAATGATGTAATCGGGTCTCTGATTGACCTATCCTAGAAGGTTAATAGTGCATTTTACTCGCGATTCCACGCGCTTTAAGATGCCGCCTAGCCCAGTACGCTATCTGAAATAAGAGCGACGTCAATTGAACGAATGTGAAAGAATTACGCAGAATTCTTATATTAACCATAATATAAAATTATCTAATGGGGTCTCTGATTGCCCTATCTTAGAAGTTTAGCAGTGCATTTTGCTCGCCATTTCATGCGCTTTGAGAGGCCGCTTAGCACAATGCGCTGTCTGAAATAGGAGAGACGTAAATTGAACAAATGTGATAGAATTTCGCTGTATTCTTAAATTAACCATAACATAAGATGACCAAATCGGGTCTCTGATTGTCTTATCCGAGAAGTTTAGAAGTGCATTTTACTCGACATTTCATGCGCTTTAAGATCCCGCATAGCCCAATACGCTTTCTGAAAAAGGAGCGACGTAAATTGAACAAATGTGATAGAATTACGCAGAATTCTTATATTAACCATAATTTAAAATGACCTAATCGGATCTCCGATTGCCCTGCCCGAGAAGTTTAGCAGTGCATTTTACTCGACTTTTCATGCGCTTTAAGGTGCCGCCTCGCCAAATACGCTATCGGAAATAGGAGCGACGTAAATTGAACAAATGTGATAGAATCACGTAGCATTCTTATATTAACCATAATTTAAAATCATCTAATCGGGTCTCCGATTGCCCTATCATAGAAGTTTAATAGTGCATTTTACTCGTCACTTCATGCGCTTTAAGGTGCAGCCTAGCCCAATACGCTATCTGAAATTGGAGCTGCGTAAATTGAATAAATGTGATAGAGTTACGCATAATTCTTATATTAACCATAACATAATATGATCTAATCGGGTCACTGATCGCCCTATCAAAGTAGCTCAATAGTGCATTTTACTCGTCATTTCATGCGCTTTAAGGAGCCGCTTAGCCCAATACGCTATCTGAAATATCAGCGACGAAAGTTGAACAAATGTGATAGAATTTCGCTGAATTATTATATTAAGAATAATATGAATTGATTTAATCGGGTCTCTGATTGCCCTACAATAGAAGTTTAATAGTGCATTTCCCTCGACATTTCATGCGCTTTAAGATGCCACCTAGCCCAATACGCTATCTGAAATTGGAGCTACGTAAATTGAACAAATGTGGCAGAGTTACGCAGAATTCTTATAATAATCATAATTTAAAATGATCTAATCGGGTCTCTGATTGTCCTATCATAGATGTTTAATAGTGCATTTTACACGTCATTTCATGCGCTTTAAGGTGCCGGCTAGCCCAATACGCTATCGGATATTGCAGCTACGTAAATTGAACAAATGTGATAGAATTACGCAGAATTCTTATATTAACCATAATATAATATGACCTATTTGGGTCCCTGATTGCCCTATCATGGAAGGTTAGTAGTGCATTTTACTCGTTATTCCACGCGCTTTAAGGTGCCGCCCAGCCCAATATACAATCTGAAATAGGAGCGTCGTAAATTGAACAAATGTGATAGAATTACGCAGAATTCTTATATTAACCATAATATAAAATGATCTAATCGGGTCTCTGATTGCCCTATCATACAAGTTTAATAGTGCATTTTACTCCTCATTTCATGCGCTTTAAGATGCCGCTTAGCCCAATACGCTATCTGAAGTAGGAGCGACAGAAATTGAACAAACGAGATAGAATTACGAAGAATTCTTATATTAACAATAATATAATATGATCTATTTGGGTCTCTGATTGCCCTATCATAGAAGATTAGTAGCGCATTTTACTCGTCATTTCATGCTCATTAAGGTTCCGCTTAGCCCAACACGCTATCTGAAATTGGAGCTACGTAAATTGAACAAGTGTGATAGAGTTTCGCTGAATTCTTAAATTGACCATAATATAAAATGATATAATCGGGTCTCTGTTTGCCCTACCCTAGTATTTTAATAGTACATTTTACTCGACATTTCATGCGCTTTACGATGCAACCTAGCCCAATACGCTATCTGAAACAGGAGCGACGTAAATTGAACAAATGTGATAAAATTACGTTGAATTCTTATATTAACAATAATATAAAATGATCTAATCGGGTCCCTGATTGCCCTATCATCGAAGTTTAGTAGTGCATTTTACTCGTCATTCCTCGCGCTTTAAGATGCCGCCTCGCCCAATACGCTATCATAAATTGGAGCTACGTAATTTGAACAAGTGTGATAGAATTACGCTGAATTCTTATATTAACATTAATATAATATGATCTATTCGGGACTCTGATTGCCCTATCATAGAAGTTTACCAGAGCATTTGACTCGTCATTTCATCTGCTTTAAGATGCCGTCTCGCCCAATACGCTATCTGAAGTTGGAGCTACGTAATTTGAACAAGTGTGATAGAGTTTCGCTGTATTCTTACATTAACCATAATATAAAATGATCTAATCGGCTCTCTGTTCGCCCTACCCTAGAATTTTAATAGTGCATTTTACTCGACATTTCATGCGCTTTATGATGCAACCTAGCCCAATACGCTATCTGGAATAGGAGCGACGTAAATTGAACAAATGTGATAGAATCACACTGAATTCGTATATTAATCATAATATAAGATGATCTATTCGGGTCTCTGATTGCCCTATCCGAGAAGTTTAGTAGTGCATTTTACTTGACATTTCATGCGCTTTAAGTTGCCGCCTATCCCAATACGCTATCTGAAATAGGGGCGACGTCAATTGAACAAATATGATGAAATCATGCTGAATTCTTATATTAACAATAATATAAAATTTATCTAAACGTGTCTCTGATTGCCCTATCACAGAAGATTCATAGTGCATTTTACTCGCCATTTCATGCGCTTTAAGGTGCCGTTTAGTCCTATACGCTAACTGAAATAGGAGCGTCGTAAATGGAACAAATGTGATAGAATTACACTGAATTCTAATATTAATCATAATATAAGATGATCTAAGCGGGTCTCTGATTGCCCTATCCTAGAACTTTAGTAGTGCATTTTATTCGACATTTCATGCGCTTTAAGATGCCGTTTAGTCCAATACGCTATCTGAAATAGGAGCGTCCTAAATTGAACAAATGTGATAGAATTTCGCTGAATTCTTATATAAACCATAATATAAAATGATCTAATCGGGTCTCTGATTGCCCTATCATAGAAGGCTAGTAGGACATTTTACTCGTCATTCCACGCGCTTTAAGATGCCGCCTAGCCCAATATACTATCTGAAATAGGAGCGACGTAAATTGTACAAATGTGATAGAATTACGCCGATTTCTTATATTAATCATAATATAAGATGACCTAATCGGGTCTCTGATTGTGCTATCATAGAAGTTTAATAGTGAATTTTACTCGTCATTTCATGCGCTTTAAGATGCCGTTTAGTCCAATACGCTATCTGAAATAGGAGCGTCGTAAATTGAACAAATGTGATAGAATTACACTGAATTCTTATATTAATCATAATATAAGTTGATCTAAGCGGGTCTCTGATTGCCCTATCATAGAAGTTTAATAGTGCATTTTACTCGTCATTTCATGCGCTTTAAGGCGCCGCTTATCCCAATACGCTATCTGAAATAGGAGCGACGTAAATTGAACAATTGTGATAGAATTACGCTTCCTTCTTGTATGAACGATAATATAAAATAATCTCATCGGGTCTCTGTTGGCCATACCCTGGAAGTTTAATAGTGCATTTTATTCGTCATTTCATGCGCTATGACATGCCGCATAGCCTAATACGCTATCTGAAATAGGAGAGACGTAAATTCAACAAATGTGAAGGAATTACGCTGTATTCTTATATTAACCATAATATAAAATGATCTAAACGGGTCTCTGATTGCCCTATCATAGAAGTTTAATAGTGCATTTTACTCGACATGTCATGCGCTTTCAGATGCCGCTTAGCCCAATGTGCTAAGAATTCTTATATTACCCATAACACAAAATGATCTAATCGGATTTGTGATGGCCGCATCCGAGAAGTTTAGTAGTGCATTTTACTCGTCATTCTTTGCGCTTTAAGGTGCTGGCTAGTCCAATACGCTATCTGAAATTGGAGCTACGTAAATTGAACAAACGTGATAGAATTACGCAGAATTCTTATATTAACCATAATATAATATGATCTATTCTGGTCTCTGATTGCCCAATCATACAAGGTTAGTAGTGCATTTTACTCGTCATTCCACGCTCTGAAAGATGCCGCCTAGCCCAATATACTATCTGAAATAGGAGCGTCATAAATTGAACAAATGTGATAGAATTACGCTTCCTTCTTGTATGAAACATAATATAAAATGATCTAATCGGGTCTGTTTGCCCTACCCTAGAAGTGTAATAGTGCATTTTACGCGACATTTCATGCGCTTTAAGATGCCGCCTAGCCCAATACGCGATCTGAAATAGCGGCGACGTATATTGAACAAATGTGATAAAATTACACTGAATCCTTATATTAACAATAATATAAAATGATCTAATCGGGTCTCTGATTGCCCTATCATAGAAGTTTAGTAGAGCATTTTACTCGTCATTTCATGCGCTTTAAGGTGCCGCCTAGCCCAATATACTATCTGAAATAGGAGCGTCGTAAATTGAACAAATGTGATAGAATTACGCAGAATTCTTATATTAACCATAATATAAAATGATCTAATCGGCTCTCTGTTTGCCCTATCACAGAAGATTCATAGTGCATTTTACTCGCCATTTCATGCGCTTTAAGGTGCCGTTTAGTCCTATACGCTATCTGAAATAGGAGCGTCGTAAATGGAACAAATGTGATAGAATTACACTGAATTCTAATATTAATCATAATATAAGATGATCTAAGCGGGTCTCTGATTGCCCTATCGGAGAAGTTTAGTAGTGCATTTTACTCGTCATTCCACGCGCTTTAAGATGCCGCCTATCTCAATACGATATCTGGTGTAGGGGCGACGTGAATTGGACAAATGTGATAGAGTTACGATGAATTCTTAAATTAACAATAAAATAAGATGATCTAATCGGGATTCTGATTGCCATATCCTAGAATTTTAGTAGTGCATTTTACTCGTCATTTCATGCGCTTTAAGGTGCTGCCTAGCACAATATGCTATCTGAAATTGGAGCTACGTAAATTGAACAAGTGTGTTAGAGTATCGCTGAATTCTTAAATTGACCATAATATAAAATGATATAATCGGGTCTCTGTTTGCCCTACCCTAGTATTTTAATAGTACATTTTACTCGACATTTCATGCGCTTTACGATGCAACCTAGCCCAATACGCTATCTGAAACTGGAGCGACGTAAATTGAACAAATGTGATAAAATTACGTTGAATTCTTATATTAACAATAATATAAAATGATCTAATCGGGTCCCTGATTGCCCTATCATCGAAGTTTAGTAGTGCATTTTACTCTACATTCCACGCGCTTTAAGATGCCGCCTAGCCCAATATACTATCTGAAATAGGAGCGTCGTAAATTGAACAAATGTGATAGAATTACGCAGAATTCTTATATTAACCATAATATAAAATGATCTAATCGGCTCTCTGTTTGCCCTACCCTAGAAGTTTCGTAGTGCATTTTACTCGACATTTCATGCGCTTTAAGATGCCACCTATCCCAATACGCTATCTGAAATAGGGGCGACGTAAATTGAACAAATATGATGAAATCACGCTGAATTCTTATATTAACAATAATATAAAATTCATCTAAACGTGTCTCTGATTGCCCTATCACAGAAGATTCATAGTGCATTTTACTCGCCATTTCATGCGCTTTAAGGTGCCGTTTAGTCCTATACGCTATCTGAAATAGGAGCGTCGTAAATGGAACAAATGTGATAGAATTACACTGAATTCTAATATTAATCATAATATAAGATGATCTAAGCGGGTCTCTGATTGCCCTATCCTAGAACTTTAGTAGTGCATTTTACTCGACATTTCATGCGCTTTAAGATGCCGTTTAGTCCAATACGCTATCTGAAATAGGAGCGTCCTAAATTGAACAAATGTGATAGAATTTCGCTGAATTCTTATATAAACCATAATATAAGATGATCTAATCGGGTCTGTGATTGCCCTATCATAGAAGGCTAGTAGGACATTTTACTCGTCATTCCACGCGCTTTAAGATGCCGCCTAGCCCAATATACTATCTGAAATAGGAGCGACGTAAATTGTACAAATGTGATAGAATTACGCCGATTTCTTATATTAATCATAATATAAGATGACCTAATCGGGTCTCTGATTGTGCTATCATAGAAGTTTAATAGTGAATTTTACTCGTCATTTCATGCGCTTTAAGATGCCGTTTAGTCCAATACGCTATCTGAAATAGGAGCGTCGTAAATTGAACAAATGTGATAGAATTACACTGAATTCTTATATTAATCATAATATAAGTTGATCTAAGCGGGTCTCTGATTGCCCTATCATAGAAGTTTAATAGTGCATTTTACTCGTCATTTCATGCGCTTTAAGGCGCCGCTTATCCCAATACGCTATCTGAAATAGGAGCGACGTAAATTGAACAATTGTGATAGAATTACGCTTCCTTCTTGTATGAACGATAATATAAAATAATCTCATCGGGTCTCTGTTGGCCATACCCTGGAAGTTTAATAGTGCATTTTATTCGTCATTTCATGCGCTATGACATGCCGCATAGCCTAATACGCTATCTGAAATAGGAGAGACGTAAATTCAACAAATGTGAAGGAATTACGCTGTATTCTTATATTAACCATAATATAAAATGATCTAAACGGGTCTCTGATTGCCCTATCATAGAAGTTTAATAGTGCATTTTACTCGACATGTCATGCGCTTTAAGATGCCGCATAGCCCAATACGCTATCTGAAATTGGAGCTACGTAAATTGAACAAGGGTGATAGAGTTTCGCTGAATTCTTAAATTAACCATAAAATAAAATGATCCCATGGGGTCTCTGTTTGCCCTATCAAAGAAGGTTAGTAATGCATTTTACTCGATATTTCATGCGCTTTAAGATGCCGCTTAGCCCAATACGCTATCTGAAGTAGGAGCGACAGAAATTGAACAAAGGTGATAGAATTACGAAGAATTCTTATATTAACAATAATATAATATGATCTATTTGGGCTGTGATTGCCCTATCATAGAAGGTTAGTACCGCATTTTACTCGTCATTTCATGCTCATTAAGGTGCCGCTTAGCCCAATACGCTATCTGAAATTGGAGCTACGTAAATTGAACAAGTGTGATAAAGTTTCGCTGAATTCTTAAATTAACCATAATATAAAATGATCTAATCGGGTCTCTGATTACCCTACCATAGAAGCTTAATAGTGCATTTTACTCGTCAGTTCATGCGCTTTAAGGTTCCGCTTAGCCCAATACGCTATCTGAAATAGGAGCGACGTAAATTGAACAAATGTGATAAAATTACGTTGAATTCTTATATTAACAATAATATAAAATGATCTAATCGGGTCCCTGATTGCCCTATCATAGAAGGTTAATAGTGCATTTTAGTCGTCAGTCCAGGCGCTTTAAGTTGCCGCCTATCCCAATACACTATCTGAAATAGGGGCGACGTAAATTGAACAAATGTGATAGAATTACGCAGAATTCTTATATTAACCATAATTTAAAATGACCTAATCGGATCTCCGATTGCCCTACCCGAGAAGTTTAGCAGTGCATTTTACTCGACATTTCATGCGCTTTAAGGTGCCGCCTCGCCCAATACGCTACCGGAAATAGGAGCGACGTAAATTGAACAAATGTGATAGAATTACGTAGCATTCTTATATTAACCATAATTTAAAATCATCTAATCGGGTCTCCGATTGCCCTATCATAGAAGTTTAACAGTGCATTTTACTCGTCACTTCATGCGGTTTAAGGTGCAGCCTAGCCCAATACGCTATCTGAAATTGGAGCTGCGTAAATTGAATAAATGTGATAGAGTTACACATAATTCTTATATTAACCATAACATAATATGATCTAATCGGGTCACTGATTGCCCTATCAAAGTAGCTGAGTAGTGCATTTTACTCGTCATTTCATGCGCTTTAAGGAGCCGCTTAGCCCAATACGCTATCTGAAATAGGAGCGACATAAATTGAACAAATGTGATAGAATTACGCAGAATTCTTATATTAGCCATAATATAATACGATCTATTCGGGTCTCTGATTGCCCTATCATAGAAGGTTAGTAGTGCATTTTACTCGTCATTTCATGCGCTTTAAGATGCCACCTAGCCCAATACACTATCTGAAATAGGGGCGACGTAAATTGAACAAATGCGATAGAATTTCGCTGCATTCTTATATTAACCATAATATAAAATGATCTGATCGGGATTCTGATTGCCCTATCCGAGAAGTTTAATAGTGCATTTTACTCGTCATTTCATACGCTTTAAGGTGCCGTTTAGCCCAATACGCTATCTGAAATAGGAGCGACGTAGATTGAACAAATGCGATAGATTTTCGCTGAATTCTTATATTAACCATAATTTAAAATAATCTAATCGGGTCTCTGATTGCACTATCAAAGAACTTTAGTAGTGCATTTTACCCGTCATTTCATGCGCTTTAAGGTGCCGTCTATACCAGTCCGCTATCTGAAATTGGAGCTACGTAAATTGAACAAATGTGATAGAATTACGCAGAATTCTTATATTAAACATAATATAAAATGATCTAATCGGGTCTATGATTGCCCTATCATAGAATTTGAATAGTGCATTTTACTCGCCATTTCATGCGCTTTAAGGTGCCGCCTAGCCCAATACGCTATCTGAAATAGGGGCGACGTAAATTGATCAAATGTGATAAAATTAAGCTGTATTCTTAAATTAACCATAACATAAGATGACCAAATCGGGTCTCTGATTGTCTTATCCGAGAAGTTTAGAAGTGCATTTTACTCGACATTTCATGCGCTTTAAGATCCCGCATAGCCCAATACGCTTTCTGAAAAAGGAGCGACGTAAATTGAACAAATGTGATAGAATTACGCAGAATTCTTATATTAACCATAATTTAAAATGACCTAATCGGATCTCCGATTGCCCTGCCCGAGAAGTTTAGCAGTGCATTTTACTCGACTTTTCATGCGCTTTAAGGTGCCGCCTCGCCAAATACGCTATCGGAAATAGGAGCGACGTAAATTGAACAAATGTGATAGAATCACGTAGCATTCTTATATTAACCATAATTTAAAATCATCTAATCGGGTCTCTGATTGCCCTACAATAGAAGTTTAATAGTGCATTTCCCTCGACATTTCATGCGCTTTAAGATGCCACCTAGCCCAATACGCTATCTGAAATTGGAGCTACGTAAATTGAACAAATGTGGCAGAGTTACGCAGAATTCTTATAATAACCATAATTTAAAATGATCTAATCGGGTCTCTGATTGTCCTATCATAGATGTTTAATAGTGCATTTTACACGTCATTTCATGCGCTTTAAGGTGCCGGCTAGCCCAATACGCTATCGGATATTGCAGCTACGTAAATTGAACAAATGTGATAGAATTACGCAGAATTCTTATATTAACCATAATATAATATGACCTATTTGGGTCCCTGATTGCCCTATCATGGAAGGTTAGTAGTGCATTTTACTCGTTATTCCACGCGCTTTAAGGTGCCGCCCAGCCCAATATACAATCTGAAATAGGAGCGTCGTAAATTGAACAAATGTGATAGAATTACGCAGAATTCTTATATTAACCATAATATAAAATGATCTAATCGGGTCTCTGATTGCCCTATCATACAAGTTTAATAGTGCATTTTACTCCTCATTTCATGCGCTTTAAGATGCCGCTTAGCCCAATACGCTATCTGAAGTAGGAGCGACAGAAATTGAACAAACGAGATAGAATTACGAAGAATTCTTATATTAACAATAATATAATATGATCTATTTGGGTCTCTGATTGCCCTATCATAGAAGATTAGTAGCGCATTTTACTCGTCATTTCATGCTCATTAAGGTTCCGCTTAGCCCAACACGCTATCTGAAATTGGAGCTACGTAAATTGAACAAGTGTGATAGAGTTTCGCTGAATTCTTAAATTGACCATAATATAAAATGATATAATCGGGTCTCTGTTTGCCCTACCCTAGTATTTTAATAGTACATTTTACTCGACATTTCATGCGCTTTACGATGCAACCTAGCCCAATACGCTATC
The DNA here is from genome assembly GCA_916610135.2 of Macropis europaea. Taxonomy (NCBI): domain Eukaryota; kingdom Metazoa; phylum Arthropoda; class Insecta; order Hymenoptera; family Melittidae; genus Macropis; species Macropis europaea. The sequence goes on along the minus strand of CAKAJE020001670.1, from coordinate 249,233 downwards.
TGAAACAGGAGCGACGTAAATTGAACAAATGTGATAAAATTACGTTGAATTCTTATATTAACAATAATATAAAATGATCTAATCGGGTCCCTGATTGCCCTATCATCGAAGTTTAGTAGTGCATTTTACTCGTCATTCCTCGCGCTTTAAGATGCCGCCTCGCCCAATACGCTATCATAAATTGGAGCTACGTAATTTGAACAAGTGTGATAGAATTACGCTGAATTCTTATATTAACATTAATATAATATGATCTATTCGGGACTCTGATTGCCCTATCATAGAAGTTTACCAGAGCATTTGACTCGTCATTTCATCTGCTTTAAGATGCCGTCTCGCCCAATACGCTATCTGAAGTTGGAGCTACGTAATTTGAACAAGTGTGATAGAGTTTCGCTGTATTCTTACATTAACCATAATATAAAATGATCTAATCGGCTCTCTGTTCGCCCTACCCTAGAATTTTAATAGTGCATTTTACTCGACATTTCATGCGCTTTATGATGCAACCTAGCCCAATACGCTATCTGGAATAGGAGCGACGTAAATTGAACAAATGTGATAGAATCACACTGAATTCGTATATTAATCATAATATAAGATGATCTATTCGGGTCTCTGATTGCCCTATCCGAGAAGTTTAGTAGTGCATTTTACTTGACATTTCATGCGCTTTAAGTTGCCGCCTCGCCCAATACGCTATCTGAAATAGGAGCGTCGTAAATTGAACAAATGTGATAGAATTACGCAGAATTCTTATATTAATCATAATATAAAATGATCTAATCGGGTCTCTGATTGCCCTATCATAGAAGTTTAATACTGCATTTTACTCGTCATTTCATGCGCTTTAAGGTGCCGCTGAGCCCAATACACTATCTGATATAGGAGCGACGTAAATTGAACAAATGTGATAGAATAACGCTGAATTCTTATATTAACCATAATATAAAATAATCTAATCGGGTCTCTGATTGCCCTATCAAAGAAGCTTAATAGTGCATTTTACTCGGCATTTCATGCGCTTTAAGATGCCACCTATCCCACTACGCTATCTGAAATAGGGGCGACGTCAATTGAACAAATATGATGAAATCATGCTGAATTCTTATATTAACAATAATATAAAATTTATCTAAACGTGTCTCTGATAGCCCTATCACAGAAGATTCATAGTGCATTTTACTCGCCATTTCATGCGCTTTAAGGTGCCGTTTAGTCCTATACGCTAACTGAAATAGGAGCGTCGTAAATGGAACAAATGTGATAGAATTACACTGAATTCTAATATTAATCATAATATAAGATGATCTAAGCGGGTCTCTGATTGCCCTATCCTAGAACTTTAGTAGTGCATTTTACTCGACATTTCATGCGCTTTAAGATGCCGTTTAGTCCAATACGCTATCTGAAATAGGAGCGTCCTAAATTGAACAAATGTGATAGAATTACGCAGAATTCTTATATTAACCATATTATAATAGGATCTATTCGGGTCTGTGATTGCCCTATCATAGAAGTTTAACAGTGCATTGCACTCGCCATTTCATTCGCTTTAAGGTGCCGTTTAGCCCAATACGCTATCTGAAGTAGGAGCGACGTAAATTGAACAAATGTGATAGAATTACGCAGAATTCTTATATTAACCATATTATAATAGGATCTATTCGGGTCTGTGATTGCCCTATCATAGAAGTTTAACAGTGCATTGCACTCGCCATTTCATTCGCTTTAAGGTGCCGTTTAGCCCAATACGCTATCTGAAATAGGAGCGTCGTAAATTGAACAAATGTGATAGAATTACACTGAATTCTTATATTAATCATAATATAAGACGACCTAATCGGGTCTCAGATTGCCCTATCCTAGAAGTTTTGTAGTGCATTTTACTTTTCATTTCATGCGCTTTAAGATGCCGCTTAGCCCGTTACGCTATCTGAAGTAGGAGCGACGTAAATTGAACAAATGTGATAGAATTACGCAGAATACGTATATTAACCATAATATAAAATGATCTAATCGGGTCTCTGATTGCCCTATCGTAGAAGTTTAATGGCGCATTTTCTCGTCATTTCATGCGCTTTAAGGTGCCGCCTAGCCCAATACGCTATTTGAAATTGGAGCGACATAAATTGAACAACGGTGATAAAATTACGTTGAATTCTTATATTAACAATAATATAAAATGATCTAATCGGGTCTCTGATTGCCCTATCATAGAAGTTTAGTAGTGCATTTTGTTGGCCATTTCATGCGCTTTAAGGTGCCGCTTAGCCCAATACGCTATCTGAAATAGGGGCGACGTAAATTGAGCAAATGTGATAAAATTTCGCTGAATTCTTATATTAACCATAGTATGAGATGACCTCATCGGGTCTCTGATTGCCCTATCCGAGAAGTTTAGTAGTGCATTTTACTCGACATTTCATGCGCTTTAAGGTGCCGCTTAGCCCAATACGCTATCTGAAATAGGAGCGACGTAAATTGAACAAATCTGATAGAATTTCGCTGAATTCTTATATTAACCATAATATAAGATGACCTAATCGGATCTCTGATTGCCCTACCCGAGAAGTATAGGAGTGCATTTTACTCGTCATTTCATGCGCTTTAAGATACCGCCTAGCCCACTACGCTATATGAAATAGGAGCGACACAAATTGAAGAAATCTGATAGAATTACGCAGAATTCTTATATTAACCATAATATAGAATGATCTAATCGGGTCTTTGATTGCCCTATCATAGAAGGTTAGTAGTGCATTTTACTCGTCATTCCACGCGCTTTAAGATGCCGCCCAGCCCGATACGCTATCTGAAGTAGGAGCGGCGTAAATTGGACAAATGTGATAGAATTTCGCTGTATACTTAAATTAACCATAATATAAAATGATCTAATCGGGTCTCTGTTTGCCCTACCCTACAAGTTTCATAGAGCATTATACTCGACATTTCATGCGCTTTAAGGTGCCACCTAGCCCAATACGCTATCAGAAATCGGGGCGACGTAAATTGAACAAATGTGATAAAATTTCGCTGAATTCTTATATTAACCATAATATAACATGACCTAATCGGGTCTCTGTTAGCCCTATCATAGAAGTTTAATAGTGCATTTGCCTCGCCATTTCATGCGCTTTAAGGTGCCACCTAGCCCAATACGCTATCTGAAATAGGAGCGACATAAACTGATGAAATGTGATAGAATTTCGCCGAATTCTTATATTAACCATAATATAAAATGATCTAATCGGGTCTCTGATTGCCGTATTATAGAAGGTTAGTAGAGACCCGCCATTTTACACGCCATTCCGCGCGCTATATGATGCCGCCTATCCCAATACGCTATCTGAAATAGGAACGACGTAAATTGAACAAGTGTGATAGAATTACGCTGCATCCATATATTAATCATAATATAAGATGACCTAATCGGGTGTCTGATTGCCCTATCCGAGAAGTTTAGTAGTGCATTTTACTCGACATTTCATGCGTTTTAAGATGCCGCACGGCACAATACGCTATCTGAAATAGGAGCGTCGTAAATTGATCAAATGTAATAGAATTACACTGAATTATTATATTAATCATAAAATGAGATGATCTAATCGGGTCTCTGATTGCCCTATCACAGAAGTTTAATAGTGCATTTTACTCGCCATTTCATGCGCTTTATGGTGCCGTTTAGTCCAATACGCTATCTGAAATAGGAGCTACGTGAATTGAACAAATGCGATAGAATTTCACTGAATTCTTATATTAACCATAATATAAAATGATCTAATCGGTTCTCTGATTGCCCTATCAAAGAAGGTTAGTAGTGCATTTCACTCGTCATTCCACGCGCTTTAAGATGCCGCCTAGCCCAATACGCTATCTGAAATAGGGGCGACGTAAATTGAACAAATGTGATAAAATTTCGCTGGATTCTTATATTAACCATAATATAAGATGACCTAATCGGGTCTCTGATTGCCCTGTCCGAGAAGTTTAGTAGTGCATTTTACTCGACATTTCATGAGCTTTAAAATGCCGCCTAGCCCAATACGCTATCTGAAATTGGAGCTACGTTAATTGAACAAACGTGATAGAATTACGCTGAGTCCTTATATTAACCATAATATAATACGGTCTAGTCGGGTCTCTGATTGCCCAATCATAGAAGTTTAATAGTGCGTTTTACACGTCATTTCACGCGCTTTACGATGCCTGCTAGCCCAATACGCTATCTGAAATAGGGGCGCCGTAAATTGAACAAATGTGATAAAATTTCGCTGAATTCTTATATTAACCATAATATAAGATGACCTAATCGGGTCTCTGTTAGCCCTATCCGAGACGTTTGGTAGTTCATTTTACTCGACATTTCATGCGCTTTAAGATGCCGCCTAGCCCAATTCGCTATCTGAAATTGGGGCTACGTAAATTGAACAAACGTGATAGAATTACGCAGAATTCTTATATATACCATAATAAAATACGATCTATTCGGTTCTCTGATTGCCCTATCATAGAAGTTTAATAGTACATGTTACTCACCATTTCATGCGCATTAAGGTGCCGCTTGGCCCAATACGCTATCTGAAATAGGAGCGACGTAAATCGAACAAATGTGATAGAATTTCGCTGAATTCTTAAATCAACCATAATATAAAATGATCTAATCGGATCTCTGATTGCCCGATCATAGAAGTTTAATAGTGCATTTTACTCGCCATTTCATGCGCTTTAAGGTGCCGCTTAGCCCAATACGCTCTCTGAAATAGGAGCGACGTAAATTGAACAAATCTGATAGAATTTCGCAGAATTCTTATATTAACCATAATATAAAATGATCTAATCAGGTCTCTTCTTGCCCTATCACAGAAGGTTAGTAGCGCATTTTACTCGTCATTCCACGCGCTTTAAGATGCCGCCTATCCCAATACGCTATTTGAAATACGAGCGAAGTAAATTAAACAAATGTGATAGAATATCGCTGAATTCTTATATTAACCATAATATGAAATGATCTAATCGGGTCTCTGATTGCCCTATCATAGAAGGTTAGAAGTGCATTTTACTCGTCATTCCACGCGCTTTAAGATGCCGCCTAGCCCAATACGCTATCTAAAATAGGAGCGACGAAAATTGAACAAATGTGACAGAGTTACGCAGAATTCTTATATTAACCATAATATAAAAGGATATAATCGGGTCTCTGATTGCCCTATCATAGAAGTTTAATAATGCATTTTACACGTCATTTCATGCGCTTTGAGGTGCCGCTTAGCCCAATACGCTATTTGAAATAGGAGCGACATAAATTGAACAAATGTGATAAAACTACGTTGAATTCTTATATTAACAATAATATAAAATGATCTAATCGGGTCTCTGATTGCCCTATCATAGAAGGTTAATATCGCATTTTACTCGACATTTCATGCGCTTTAAGATGCCATCTAGCCCAATACGCTGTCTGAAATAAGGGCGACGTAAATTGAAAAAATGTAATAGAATTACGCAGTATTCTTATATTAACCATAATTTAAAATGATCTAAACGAGTCTCTGATTGCCATATCATAGAAGTTTAATAGTGCATTTTGCTCGTCATTACACGCGCTTTAAGATGCCGCCTATCCCAACACGCTATTTGAAATAGGAGCGAAGTAAATTAAGCAAATGTGATAGAATTACGCAGAATTCTTATATTAACCATACTATAATGTGATCTATTCGGGTCTCTGATTGCCCTATCATAGAAGGTTAGTAGTGCATTTTACTCGTCATTCCACGCTCTTTAAGATGCCGCCTAGCTCAATCCGCTATCTGAAATTGGAGCTACGTAAATTGAACAAATGTGGCAGAGTTACGCAGAATTCTTATGTTAACCATAATATAAAAGGATATAATCGGGTCTCTGATTGCCCTATCAGAGAAGTTTAATAATGCATTACACACGTCATTTCATGCGCTTTGAGGTGCCGCTTAGCCCAATACGCTATCTCAGATAGGAGCGTCGTAAATTGAGCAAATCGTGATAGAATTACGCAGAATTCTTATATTAACCATAGTATAAGATGACCTAATCGGGTCTCTGATTGCCCTATCCGAGAAGTTTAGAAGTGCATTTTACTCGACATTTCATGCGCTTTAAGATGCCGCCTATTCCAATACGCTATCTGAAATTGGAGCTACGTAAATTGAACAAACGTGATAGAATTACGCAGAATTCTTATATTAACCATAATATAAAATGATCTATTCGGGTCTCTGATTGCCCTATCATAGAATTTTAATAGTGCATTTTACGCGACATTACATGCGCTTTAAGATGCCGCCTATCCCAATACGCTACCTGAAATAGGAGCGACGTAAATTGAACAAATGTGATAGAATTTCGCTGAATTCTTAAATTAACCATAATATAAAAATGATCTAATCGAGTCTCTGATTGCTCTATCATAGAAGTTTAATAGTGCATTTTCCTCGGCATTTCATGCGCTTTGAGGTGCCGCTTATCCCTATATGCTATATGAAGTTGGAGCAACGTAAATTGAACAAATGTTATAGAATTTAGCTGAATTCTTATATTATCCATAATATAAAATGATCTAATCGGGTCTCTGATTGCCCTATCATAGAAGGTTGGTAGTGCATTTTACTCGTCATTTCATGCGCTTAAAGGTGCCGCCTAGCCCAACACGCTATCTGAAATTGGAGCTACGTAAATTGAACAAATGTGATAGAAATACACTGAATTCTTATATTAACCATAATATAAAATGATCTAATGGGGTCTCTGATTACCCTTTCATAAAAGTTTAATAGTGCATTTTACTCATCATTTCATGCGCTTTGAGATGCCGCTTAGCACAATACGCTATCCGAAATTGGAGCTACGTAAATTGTACAAATGTGATAGAATTTCGCTGCATTCTTATATTATCCATAATATAAAATGATCTAATCGGGTCTCTGATTGCCCTATCATAGAAGGTTGGTAGTGCATTTTACTCGTCATTTCATGCGCTTAAAGGTGCCGCCTAGCCCAACACGCTATCTGAAATTGGAGCTACGTAAATTGAACAAATGTGATAGAAATACACTGAATTCTTATATTAACCATAATATAAAATGATCTAATGGGGTCTCTGATTACCCTTTCATAAAAGTTTAATAGTGCATTTTACTCATCATTTCACGCGCTTTAAGATGCCGCCTAGCCCAATACGCTATGTGAAATAGCAGCGACGTAAATTGAATAAATGTGATAGTATTTCCCTGAATTCTTATATTAACCATAATTTAAAATGATCTAATCGGGTCTTTGATTGCCCTATCATAGAAGTTTAATAGTGCATTGTACTCGACATTTCATGCGCTTTAAGATGCCACCTAGCCCAATGCGCAATCTGAAATAGGGGCGACGTAAATTGAGCAAATGTGATAAAATTTCGCTGAATTCTTATATTAACCATAGTATAAGATGTCCTAATCGTGTCTATGATTGCCCTACCCGAGAAGCTTAGTAGTGCATTTTACTCGACATTTCATGCCCTTGAAGATGGCGCCTAGCCCAATACGCTATCTGAAATAGGAGCGACTTAAATTGAGCAAATGTGATAGAATTACGCAGAATTCTTAAATTAACCATAATACAATACGATCTATTCGGGTCTCTGATTGCCCTACCATAGAAGTTTAATAGTGCAGTTTACTCGTCATTTCATGCGCTTTAAGGTGCCGCCTAGTCCAATACGCTATCTGAAATAGGAGCGACATAAATTGAACAAATGTGACAGAATTACGCAGAATTCTTATATTAACAATAACTTAAAATGATCTGATCGGGTCACTGTTTGCCCTACCCTAGAATTTTAATAGTGCATTTTACTCGTCCTTCCACGCGCTTTAAGATGCCGCCTAGACCAATACGCTACCTGAAACAGGAGCGACGCAAATTGAACAAATGTGATAAAATTACGCTGCATTCTTATATTAACAATAATATAAAATGATATAATCGGGTCTCTGATTGCCCTATCATAGAAGCTTAATGGTGCATTTTGCACGTCATTTCATGCGCTTTAAGGTGCCGCTTGGCCCAATACGCTATCTGAGATAGGAGCGACGTAAATTGAACAAATGTGATAGAATTTCGCTGAATTCTTAAATTAACCATAATATAAAATGATTTAATCGGGTCTCTGTTTGCCCTACCCTAGAAGTTTAATAATGCCTTTTACTCGACATTTCATGCGCTTTAAGATGCCACCTAGCTCAATACGCTATCTGAAATAGGGTCGACGTAAATTGAACAAATGTGATAAAATTACGCTGCATCCTTATATTAACAATAATATAAAATGATCACATCGGGTCTCTGATTGCCGTATCATAGAAGCTTAATAGTGCATGTTACTAGTCATTTCATGCGCTTTGAGGTGCCGCTTATCCCAATACGCTATCTGAAATAGGAGCGACGTAAATTGAACAAATGTGATAGAATTACGCTGAATTCTTATATTAACCATAATATAAGATGACCTAATCGGGTCTCTGATTGCCCAAATCCGTGAAGTTTACTAGTGCATATTACTCGTCATTCCACGCGCACTAAGATGCCGTCTAGCCCAATATAATATCTGAAATAGGGGCAACGTGAGTTGGACAAATGTGATAGAGTCTCGCTGAATTCTTAAATTAGCCATAATATAAGATGACATTATCAGGTCGCTGATTGACCAATCCCAGAAGTTTAGTAGTGTATTTTACTCGACATTTCATGCGCTTTAAGGTGCCGCCTAGCTCAATATGCTATCTGAAATAGGAGCGACGTAAATTGACCAAATGTGATAGAATTACGCAGAATTCTTATATTAACCATAATATAATATGACCTTTTCGGGTCTCTGATTGCCCTTTCCTAGAAGTTTAGTAGTGCATTTTACTCGACATTTCATGCGCTTTAAGATGCCGCTTAGCCCACTACGCTATCTGAAGTAGGAGCGACGTAAATTGAACAAATGTGACAGAATTACACTGAATTCTTATATTAACCATAATATAAAATGATCTAATCGGGTCTCTGTTTGCCCTACCCTAGAAGTTTAATATACATTTTACTCGACATTTCATGCTCTTTAAGATGCCAACCAGCCCAATACGCTATCTGTAATAAGGGCGACGTAAATTGAACAAATGTGATAAAATTACATCGTATTCTTATATTAACAATAATATAAAATGATCTAATCGGGTCTCTAATTGCAATATCATAGAAGTTTAATAGTGCATTTTTCTCGTCATCTCATGCGCTTTAAGGTGCTGCTTAGCCCAATACGCTATCTGAAATAGGAGCGATGTAAATTGAACAAATGTGATACAATTACGCAGATTTCTTATATAAAACATAATATAAAATGATCTAATTGGGTCTCTGATGGCCGTATCCGAGAAGGTTAATTGTGCATTTTATTCGCCATTTCATGCGCTTAAAGATGCCGCCTAGCTCAATACGACATCTGGTGTAGGAGCGACGTGAATTCGACAAATGTGATAGAGTTACGACGAATTCTTAAATTAGCAATAACATAAGATGATCTAATCGGGACTCTGATTGCCCTATCCGAGAAGTTTAGTAGTGCATTTTACTCGTCATTTGATGCGCTTTCAGGTCCCGCCTAGCCCAATCCGCTATCTGAAATTGGAGCTACGTAAATTGAACAAATGTGATAGAATTACGCTGAATTCTTATATTACTCATAATATAAGATGACCTAATCGGGTCTCTGATTGCCCTATCATAGAAGGTTAGTAGTGCATTTTACTCCTCATTCCACGCGCATTAAGATGCCGCCTAGCTCAATACGCTATCTGAAATTGGAGCTACGTAAATTGAACAAATGTGGCAGAGTTACGCAGAATTCTTATGTTAACCATAATATAAAAGGATATAATCGGGTCTCTGATTGCCCTATCAGAGAAGTTTAATAATGCATTACACACGTCATTTCATGCGCTTTGAGGTGCCGCTTAGCCCAATACGCTATCTCAGATAGGAGCGTTGTAAATTGAGCAAATCGTGATAGAATTACGCAGAATTCTTATATTAACCATAGTATAAGATGACCTAATCGGGTCTCTGATTGCCCTATCCGAGAAGCTTAGAAGTGCATTTTACTCGACATTTCATGCGCTTTAAGTTGCCGCCTATTCCAATACGCTATCTGAAATTGGAGCTACGTAAATTGAACAAACGTGATAGAATTACGCAGAATTCTTATATTAACCATAATATAAAATGATCTATTCGGGTCTCTGATTGCCCTATCATAGAATTTTAATAGTGCATTTTACGCGACATTACATGCGCTTTAAGATGCCGCCTATCCCAATACGCTACCTGAAATAGGAGCGACGTAAATTGAACAAATGTGATAGAATTTCGCTGAATTCTTAAATTAACCATAATATAAAATGATCTAATCGAGTCTCTGATTGCTCTATCATAGAAGTTTAATAGTGCATTTTCCTCGGCATTTCATGCGCTTTGAGGTGCCGCTTATCCCTATATGCTATATGAAGTTGGAGCAACGTAAATTGAACAAATGTTATAGAATTTAGCTGAATTCTTATATTATCCATAATATAAAATGATCTAATCGGGTCTCTGATTGCCCTATCATAGAAGGTTGGTAGTGCATTTTACTCGCCATTTCATGCGCTTAAAGGTGCCGCCTAGCCCAACACGCTATCTGAAATTGGAGCTACGTAAATTGAACAAATGTGATAGAAATACACTGAATTCTTATATTAACCATAATATAAAATGATCTAATGGGGTCTCTGATTACCCTTTCATAAAAGTTTAATAGTGCATTTTACTCATCATTTCATGCGCTTTGAGATGCCGCTTAGCACAATACGCTATCCGAAATTGGAGCTACGTAAATTGTACAAATGTGATAGAATTTCGCTGCATTCTTATATTATCCATAATATAAAATGATCTAATCGGGTCTCTGATTGCCCTATCATAGAAGGTTGGTAGTGCATTTTACTCGTCATTTCATGCGCTTAAAGGTGCCGCCTAGCCCAACACGCTATCTGAAATTGGAGCTACGTAAATTGAACAAATGTGATAGAATTACGCTGAATTCTTATATTAACCATAATATAAGATGACCTAATCGGGTCTCTGATTGCCCAAATCCGTGAAGTTTACTAGTGCATATTACTCGTCATTCCACGCGCACTAAGATGCCGTCTAGCCCAATATAATATCTGAAATAGGGGCAACGTGAGTTGGACAAATGTGATAGAGTCTCGCTGAATTCTTAAATTAGCCATAATATAAGATGACATTATCAGGTCGCTGATTGGCCAATCCCAGAAGTTTAGTAGTGTATTTTACTCGACATTTCATGCGCTTTAAGGTGCCGCCTAGCTCAATATGCTATCTGAAATAGGAGCGACGTAAATTGACCAAATGTGATAGAATTACGCAGAATTCTTATATTAACCATAATATAATGTGACCTTTTCGGGTCTCTGATTGCCCTTTCCTAGAAGTTTAGTAGTGCATTTTACTCGACATTTCATGCGCTTTAAGATGCCGCTTAGCCCACTACGCTATCTGAAGTAGGAGCGACGTAAATTGAACAAATGTGACAGAATTTCGCTGAATTCTTTTATTAACCATAATATAAAATGATCTAACCTGGTCTCTGATTGCCCTATCGTAGAAGGTTAATAGTGCATTTTACTCGTCATTTCATGCGCTTTAAGGTGCCGCTTAGACCAATACGCTATCTGAAATAGGAGCGACGTAAATTGATCAAATGTGATAGTATTTCGCTGAATTCTTATATTAACCATAATTTAAAATGATCTAATCGGGTCTTTGATTGCCCTATCATAGAAGTTTAATAGTGCATTTTACTCGTAATTTCATGCGCTTGAAGGTGCCGCGTAGCCCAATACACTATCTGAAATTGGAGCCACGTAAATTGAACAAGTGTGATAAAGTTTCGCTGAATTCTTAAGTTATCCATAATATAAAATGATCTAATCGGGTCTCTGATTACCCTATCATAGAAGTTTAATAATGCACTTTACTCGTCATTTCATGCGCTTTAAGGTGCCGTATAGCCCAATCCGCTATCTGAAATAGGAGCAACGTAAATTGAAAAAATGTGATAGAATTACGCTGAATTCTTATATTAATCATAATATACGATGACCTAATCGGGTCTCTGATTGCCCTATCCTACAAGTTTTGTAGTGCATTTTACTCGACATTTCATGCGCTTTAAGATGCCACCTAGCCCAAAACGCTATCTGAAATAGGGGCGACGTAAATTGAACAAATGTGATAGAATTACACTGAATTCTTATATTAACCATAATATAAAATGATCTAATCGGGTCTCTGTTTGCCCTACCCTAGAAGTTTAATATACATTTTACTCGACATTTCATGCTCTTTAAGATGCCAACCAGCCCAATACGCTATCTGTAATAAGGGCGACGTAAATTGAACAAATGTGATAAAATTACATCGTATTCTTATATTAACAATAATATAAAATGATCTAATCGGGTCTCTAATTGCAATATCATAGAAGTTTAATAGTGCATTTTTCTCGTCATCTCATGCGCTTTAAGGTGCTGCTTAGCCCAATACGCTATCTGAAATAGGAGCGATGTAAATTGAACAAATGTGATACAATTACGCAGATTTCTTATATAAAACATAATATAAAATGATCTAATTGGGTCTCTGATGGCCGTATCCGAGAAGGTTAATTGTGCATTTTATTCGCCATTTCATGCGCTTAAAGATGCCGCCTAGCTCAATACGACATCTGGTGTAGGAGCGACGTGAATTCGACAAATGTGATAGAGTTACGACGAATTCTTAAATTAGCAATAACATAAGATGATCTAATCGGGACTCAGATTGCCCTATCCGAGAAGTTTAGTAGTGCATTTTACTCGTCATTTGATGCGCTTTCAGGTCCCGCCTAGCCCAATCCGCTATCTGAAATTGGAGCTACGTAAATTGAACAAATGTGATAGAATTACGCTGAATTCTTATATTACTCATAATATAAGATGACCTAATCGGGTCTCTGATTGCCCTATCATAGAAGGTTAGTAGTGCATTTTACTCCTCATTCCACGCGCATTAAGATGCCGCCTAGCTCAATACGCTATCTGAAATAGGTGCGACGTAAATTGAGCAAATGTGATACAATTTCGCTGAATTCTTAAATTAACCTTAATATGAAATGATCTAATCGGGTCTCTGTTTGCCCTACTCTAGAAGTTTAATAGTGCGTTTTACTCAACTTTTCATGCGCTTTAAGATGCCACCTAGCCCAATACGCTATCTGAAATAGGGGCGACGTAAATTGAACAAATGTGATAACATTACGTTCAATTCTTTCATTAACACTAATATAAAATGACGTAATCGGGTCTCTGATTGCCCTATCATAGAAGATTAACAGCGCATGTTGCTCGTCAATTCATGCGCTTTAAGGTGCAGCTTAGCCCAATACGCTACTTGGAACAGGAACGACGTAAATTGAACAAATGTGATAGAATTTCGCTGAATTCTCATATTAACCATAATATAAGATGACCTAATCGGGTCTCTGATTGCCCTATCCGAGAAGTTTAGTAGTGCATTTTACTCGTCATTCCACGCACTTTAAGATGCTGCCTAGCCCAATACGCTATCTGAAATAGGAGAGACGTAAATTGAACAAATTTGATGGAATTTCGCTGAATTCTCATATTAATCATAATATAAGATGACCTTATCGGTTCTCTGATTGCCCTATCCTAGAAGTTTAGTAGTGCATTTAACTCGACATTTCATACGCTTTAAGATGCCGCTTAGCCCAATACGCTATCTGAAATAGGGACGACGTAAATTGAACAAATTTGATGGAATTTCGCTGAATTCTTATATTGACCATAATATAATACGATCTATTCGGGTCTCTGATTGCCCTATCATAGAAGTTTAATAGTGCAATTTACTCGTCATTTCATGTGCTTTAAGATGCCACCTAGCCCAATACGCTATCTGAAATAGTGGCGACGTAAATTGAACAGATGTGATAAAATTACGCTGAATTGTTATATAAACAATAATATAAGATGATCTAATCGGTTCTCTGACTGCCCTATCATTAAAGTTTAATAGTGCATTTTACCCGTCATTTCATGCGCTTTAAGATGCCACCTCGCCCATTACGCTATCTGAGACAGGAGCGTCGTAAATTGAACAAATGTGATAGAATTACACTGCATTCTTATGTTAACAATAATATAACATGATCAAAACGGGTCTCTGATTGCCCTATCTTAGATGGTTAGTAGTGTATTTTACTCGTCATTCCACGCGCTTTAAGATGCCGCCTAGCCCAATACGCTATCTGAAATAGGAGCGACGTAAATTGAACAAATGTGATAGAATTACGCTGCATCATTATATTAATCATAATATAAGATCACCTAATCGGGTCTCTGATTGCCCTGTCCTAGAAGTTTAGTAGTGCATTTTACTCGACATTCCATGCGCTTTAAGATGCCACCTAGCCCAATACGCTATCTGAAATAGGGGCGACGTAAATTGAACAAATGTGATAAAATTAAGCTGAATTCTTATATTAACAATAATATAAAATGATCTAATCGGGTCTCTGATTGCCCTATCACAGAAGTTTAATAGTGCATTTTACTCGACATTTCATGCGCTTTAAGATGCCGCCTAGTCCAATGCGCTATCTGAAATAGGAGCTACGTAAATTGAACAAACGTGATAGAATTACGCAGAATTCTTATATTGACCATAATATAATACGATCTATTCGGGTCTCTGATTGCCCTATCATAGAAGTTTAATAGTGCATTTTACTCGTCATTTCATGCGCTTTATGATGCCGCCTAGCCAAATACGCAATCTGAAATAGGAGCGATATAAATTGAACAAATGTGATAAAATTACGTTGAATTCTTATATTAACAATAATATAAAATGATCTAATCGGGTCTCTGATTGCACTACCATAGAAGTTTAATAGTGCATTTTACTTGTCATTTCATGCGCTTTAAGATGCCACCTAGCCCAATACGCTATCTGAAATAGGGGCGACGTAAATTGGACAAATGTGATAGAATTACGTAGAATTCTTAGATTTACCATAATATAATACGATCAATTGGTGTCTCTGATTGCCCTATCATAGAAGTTTAATAGTGCATTTGACTCGACATTTCTTGCGCTTTAAGATGCCACCTAGCCCAATACGCTATCTGAAATAGGGGCGACGTAAATTGGACAAATGTGATAGAATTACGCAGAATTCTTATATTATCCATAATATAATACGATCTATTCGGGTCTCTGATTGCCCTATCATAGAAGTTTAATAGTGCATTTTACTCGTCATATCATGCGCTTTAAGGTGCCGCTTAGCCCAATACGCTATCTGAAATAGGAGCGACGTTAATTGAACAAATGTGATAGAATTTCGCTGAATTCTTATATTAACCATAATATAAGATGACATAATCGGGTCTCTGATTGCCCTATCCGAAAAGTTTAGTAGTGCATTTTACTCGAGATTTCATGCGCTTTAAGATGCCGCCTAGCCCAATACGCTATCTGATATAGGAGCTACGTAAATTGAACAAACGTGATAGAATTACGCAGAATTCTTATATTAACCATAATATAATACGATCTATTCGGGTCTCTGATTGCTCTATCATAGAAGTTTAATAGTGCGTTTTACTCGTCATTTCATGCGCTTTAAGCTGCCGCCTAGCCCAATACGCCCTCTGAAATAAGAGCGATATAAGTTGAACAAATGTGATGGAATTACGCAGAATTCTTATATTAGGCATAATATAAAATGATCTAATCGGGTCTCTGATTACCCTATCATAGAAGTTTAATAGTGCATTTTACTCGACATTTCATGCGCTTTAAGATGCCACGTAGTCCAATACGCTATCTGAAATAGTGGCTACGTAAATTGAGCAAATGTGATAAAATTTCGCTAAATTCTTATATTAATCATAATATAAGATGACCTAATCAGGTCTCAGATTGCCCTATCCTAAAAGTTTAGTACTGCATTTTACTCGACATTTCATGCGCTCTAAGATGCCGCCTAGCACAATATGCTATCTGAAATAGGAGCGACGTAAATTGATCAAATGTGATAGTATTTCGCTGAATTCTTATATTAACCATAATTTAAAATGATCTAATCGGGTCTTTGATTGCCCTATCATAGAAGTTTGATAGTGCATTTTACTCGTAATTTCATGCGCTTGAAGGTGCCGCGTAGCCCAATACACTATCTGAAATTGGAGCCACGTAAATTGAACAAGTGTGATAAAGTTTCGCTGAATTCTTAAGTTATCCATAATATAAAATGATCTAATCGGGTCTCTGATTACCCTATCATAGAAGTTTAATAATGCACTTTACTCGTCATTTCATGCGCTTTAAGGTGCCGTATAGCCCAATCCGCTATCTGAAATAGGAGCAACGTAAATTGAAAAAATGTGATAGAATTACGCTGAATTCTTATATTAATCATAATATACGATGACCTAATCGGGTCTCTGATTGCCCTATCCTACAAGTTTTGTAGTGCATTTTACTCGACATTTCATGCGCTTTAAGATGCCACCTAGCCCAAAACGCTATCTGAAATAGGGGCGACGTAAATTGAACAAATGTGATAGAATTACACTGAATTCTTATATTAACCATAATATAAAATGATCTAATCGGGTCTCTGTTTGCCCTACCCTAGAAGTTTAATATACATTTTACTCGACATTTCATGCTCTTTAAGATGCCAACCAGCCCAATACGCTATCTGTAATAAGGGCGACGTAAATTGAACAAATGTGATAAAATTACATCGTATTCTTATATTAACAATAATATAAAATGATCTAATCGGGTCTCTAATTGCAATATCATAGAAGTTTAATAGTGCATTTTTCTCGTCATCTCATGCGCTTTAAGGTGCTGCTTAGCCCAATACGCTATCTGAAATAGGAGCGATGTAAATTGAACAAATGTGATACAATTACGCAGATTTCTTATATAAAACATAATATAAAATGATCTAATTGGGTCTCTGATGGCCGTATCCGAGAAGGTTAATTGTGCATTTTATTCGCCATTTCATGCGCTTAAAGATGCCGCCTAGCTCAATACGACATCTGGTGTAGGAGCGACGTGAATTCGACAAATGTGATAGAGTTACGACGAATTCTTAAATTAGCAATAACATAAGATGATCTAATCGGGACTCTGATTGCCCTATCCGAGAAGTTTAGTAGTGCATTTTACTCGTCATTTGATGCGCTTTCAGGTCCCGCCTAGCCCAATCCGCTATCTGAAATTGGAGCTACGTAAATTGAACAAAAGTGATAGAATTACGCTGAATTCTTATATTACTCATAATATAAGATGACCTAATCGGGTCTCTGATTGCCCTATCATAGAAGGTTAGTAGTGCATTTTACTCCTCATTCCACGCGCATTAAGATGCCGCCTAGCTCAGTACGCTATCTGAAATAGGAGCGACGTAAATTGAGCAAATGTGATACAATTTCGCTGAATTCTTAAATTAACCTTAATATGAAATGATCTAATCGGGTCTCTGTTTGCCCTACTCTAGAAGTTTAATAGTGCGTTTTACTCAACTTTTCATGCGCTTTAAGATGCCACCTAGCCCAATACGCTATCTGAAATAGGGGCGACGTAAATTGAACAAATGTGATAACATTACGTTCAATTCTTTCATTAACACTAATATAAAATGACGTAATCGGGTCTCTGATTGCCCTATCATAGAAGATTAACAGCGCATGTTGCTCGTCAATTCATGCGCTTTAAGGTGCAGCTTAGCCCAATACGCTACTTGGAACAGGAACGACGTAAATTGAACAAATGTGATAGAATTTCGCTGAATTCTCATATTAACCATAATATAAGATGACCTAATCGGGTCTCTGATTGCCCTATCCGAGAAGTTTAGTAGTGCATTTTACTCGTCATTCCACGCACTTTAAGATGCTGCCTAGCCCAATACGCTATCTGAAATAGGAGAGACGTAAATTGAACAAATTTGATGGAATTTCGCTGAATTCTCATATTAATCATAATATAAGATGACCTTATCGGTTCTCTGATTGCCCTATCCTAGAAGTTTAGTAGTGCATTTAACTCGACATTTCATGCGCTTTAAGATGCCGCTTAGCCCAATACGCTATCTGAAATAGGGACGACGTAAATTGAACAAATTTGATGGAATTTCGCTGAATTCTTATATTGACCATAATATAATACGATCTATTCGGGTCTCTGATTGCCCTATCATAGAAGTTTAATAGTGCAATTTACTCGTCATTTAATGCGCGTTAAGATCCCACCTAGCCCAATACGCTATCTGAAATAGTGGCGACGTAAATTGAACAGATGTGATAAAATTACGCTGAATTGTTATATAAACAATAATATAAGATGATCTAATCGGTTCTCTGACTGCCCTATCATTAAAGTTTAATAGTGCATTTTACCCGTCATTTCATGCGCTTTAAGATGCCACCTCGCCCATTACGCTATCTGAGACAGGAGCGTCGTAAATTGAACAAATGTGATAGAATTACACTGCATTCTTATGTTAACAATAATATAACATGATCAAAACGGGTCTCTGATTGCCCTATCTTAGATGGTTAGTAGTGTATTTTACTCGTCATTCCACGCGCTTTAAGATGCCGCCTAGCCCAATACGCTATCTGAAATAGGAGCGACGTAAATTGAACAAATGTGATAGAAGTACGCTGCATCATTATATTAATCATAATATAAGATCACCTAATCGGGTCTCTGATTGCCCTGTCCTAGAAGTTTAGTAGTGCATTTTACTCGACATTCCATGCGCTTTAAGATGCCACCTAGCCCAATACGCTATCTGAAATAGGGGCGACGTAAATTGAACAAATGTGATAAAATTAAGCTGAATTCTTATATTAACAATAATATAAAATGATCTAATCGGGTCTCTGATTGCCCTATCACAGAAGTTTAATAGTGCATTTTACTCGACATTTCATGCGCTTTAAGATGCCGCCTAGTCCAATGCGCTATCTGAAATAGGAGCTACGTAAATTGAACAAACGTGATAGAATTACGCAGAATTCTTATATTGACCATAATATAATACGATCTATTCGGGTCTCTGATTGCCCTATCATAGAAGTTTAATAGTGCATTTTACTCGTCATTTCATGCGCTTTATGATGCCGCCTAGCCAAATACGCAATCTGAAATAGGAGCGATATAAATTGAACAAATGTGATAAAATTACGTTGAATTCTTATATTAACAATAATATAAAATGATCTAATCGGGTCTCTGATTGCACTACCATAGAAGTTTAATAGTGCATTTTACTCGTCATTTCATGCGCTTTAAGATGCCACCTAGCCCAATACGCTATCTGAAATAGGGGCGACGTAAATTGGACAAATGTGATAGAATTACGTAGAATTCTTAGATTTACCATAATATAATACGATCAATTGGTGTCTCTGATTGCCCTATCATAGAAGTTTAATAGTGCATTTGACTCGACATTTCATGCGCTTTAAGATGCCACCTAGCCCAATACGCTATCTGAAATAGGGGCGACGTAAATTGGACAAATGTGATAGAATTACGCAGAACTCTTATATTATCCATAATATAATACGATCTATTCGGGTCTCTGATTGCCCTATCATAGAAGTTTAATAGTGCATTTTACTCGTCATATCATGCGCTTTAAGGTGCCGCTTAGCCCAATACGCTATCTGAAATAGGAGCGACGTTAATGGAACAAATGTGATAGAATTTCGCTGAATTCTTATATTAACCATAATATAAGATGACATAATCGGGTCTCTGATTGCCCTATCCGAGAAGTTTAGTAGTGCATTTTACTCGAGATTTCATGCGCTTTAAGATGCCGCCTAGCCCAATACGCTATCTGATATAGGAGCTACGTAAATTGAACAAACGTGATAGAATTACGCAGAATTCTTATATTAACCATAATATAATACGATCTATTCGGGTCTCTGATTGCTCTATCATAGAAGTTTAATAGTGCGTTTTACACGTCATTTCATGCGCTTTAAGATGCCACCTAGCCCAATACGCAATCTGAAAACCGGGCGACGTAAATTGAACAAATGTGATAAAATTTCGCTGAATTCTTAAATTAACAATAATATAAAATGATCTAATCGGGTCTATGATTGCCCTATAATAGAAGTTGAATAGTGCATTTTCCTCGTCATTTCATGCGCTTTAAGATGCCACCTAGCCCAATACGCTATCTGAAATTGGGGCGACGTAAATTGAACAAATGTGATAAAATTTCGCTGAATTCTTATATTAACCATAATATAAGATGACCTAATCGGGTCAATGGTTGCCCTACCCGAGAAATTTAGTAGTGCATTTTACTCGTCATTTCATGCGCTTTAAGGTGCCGCTTAGCCCAATACGCTATCTGAAATAGGAGCGACGTAAATTGAACAAATGTGATATAAATTTCGCTGAATTCTTAAATTAACCATAACACAAAATGATCCAATCGGGTCTGTGTTTGCCCTACCCTAGAAGTTTAATAGTGCATTTTACTCGTCGTTTCATGCGCTTTTAGATGTCACCTAGCCCAATACGCTATCTGAAATAGGGGCGACGTAAATTGAACAAATGTGATAAAATTTCGCTGAATTCTTATATTAACCATAATATAAGATGACCTAATCGGGTCTCTGATAGCCCTATCCGAGAAGTTTAGTGGTGCGTTTTACTCGTCACTTCGTGCGCTTTAAGGTGCCGCCTAGCCCAATACGCTATCTAAAATCGGAGCGACGTAAATTGAACAAATGTGATAGAATTACGCTGAATTCTTATATTAATCATAATATAAGATGACATGTTCGGGTCTCTGATTGCCCTATCCGAGAAGTTTAGTAGTGCATTTTACTCGTCATTTCATGCGCTTTTAGGTGCCGCTTAGCCCAATACGCTATCTGAAATAGCAGCGACGTGAATTGAACAAATGTGATAGAATTACGCTGAATTCTTATATTAATCATAATATAAGATGGCCTGATCGGGTTTCTGATTGCCCTATCCAAGAAGTTTAGTAGTGCATTTTACTCGTCATTTTATGCGCTTTAAGGTGCCGCCTAGCCCAATACGCTATCTGAAATTAGAGCGACATAAATTGAACAAATGTGATAAAATTACGTTGAATTCTAATATTAACAATAATATAAAATGATCTAATCGGGTCTCTGATTGCCCTATCATAGAAGTTTAATTGTGCATTGTACTCGCCAGTTCTTGCGCTTTAACGTGCCGCTTAGCCCAATACGCTATCTGAAATAGGAGCGACGTAACTTGAACAAATGTGATAGAATTTCGTTGAATTCTTATATTAACCATAATATAAGATTACCTAATCGCGTCTCTGATTGCCCTATTCGAGAAGTTCAGTAGTGCATTTTACTCGACATTTCATGCGCTTTAAGATGCCACCTAGCCCAATACGCAATCTGAAAACCGGGCGACGTAAATTGAACAAATGTGATAAAATTTCGCTGAATTCTTAAATTAACAATAATATAAAATGATCTAATCGGGTCTATGATTGCCCTATAATAGAAGTTGAATAGTGCATTTTCCTCGTCATTTCATGCGCTTTAAGATGCCACCTAGCCCAATACGCTATCTGAAATAGGGGCGACGTAAATTGAACAAATGTGATAAAATTTCGCTGAATTCTTATATTAACCATAATATAAGATGACCTAATCGGGTCAATGGTTGCCCTACCCGAGAAATTTAGTAGTGCATTTTACTCGTCATTTCATGCGCTTTAAGGTGCCGCTTAGCCCAATACGCTATCTGAAATAGGAGCGACGTAAATTGAACAAATGTGATAGAATTTCGCTGAATTCTTAAATTAACCATAATACAAAATGATCCAATCGGGTCTGTGTTTGCCCTACCCTAGAAGTTTAATAGTGCATTTTACTCGTCGTTTCATGCGCTTTTAGATGCCACCCAGCCCAATACGTTATCTGAAATAGGGGCGACGTAAATTGAACAAATGTGATAAAATTTCGCTGAATTCTTATATTAACCATAATATAAGATGACCTAATCGGGTCAATGGTTGCCCTACCCGAGAAATTTAGTAGTGCATTTTACTCGTCACTTCGTGCGCTTTAAGGTGCCGCCTAGCCCAATACGCTATCTGAAATCGGAGCGACGTAAATTGAACAAATGTGATAGAATTACGCTGAATTCTTAAATTAACCATAATACAAAATGATCCAATCGGGTCTGTGTTTGCCCTATAATAGAAGTTTAATAGTGCATTTTACTCGACGTTTCATGCGCTTTTAGATGCCACCTAGCCCAATACGCTATCTGAAATAGGGGCGACGTAAATTGAACAAATGTGATAAAATTTCGCTGAATTCTTAAATTAACCATAATATAAGATGACCTAAT
Organism: Macropis europaea; assembly: GCA_916610135.2. Lineage (NCBI taxonomy): Eukaryota > Metazoa > Arthropoda > Insecta > Hymenoptera > Melittidae > Macropis > Macropis europaea. The sequence continues at coordinate 226,613 of CAKAJE020001670.1, read as the reverse complement.
CGGGTCTCTGATTGCCCTATCCGAGAAGTTTAGGAGTGCGTTTTACTCGTCACTTCGTGCGCTTTAAGGTGCCGCCTAGCCCAATACGATATCTGAAATAGGAGCGACATAAATTGAACAAATGTGATAGAATTACGCAGAATTCTTATATTAACCATAACATAATACGATCTATTCGGGTCTCCGATTGCCCTATCATAGAAGTTTAATAGTGCATTTTACTCGTCATTTCATGCGCTTTAAGGTGCCGCCTAGCCCAATACGCTATCTGAAATAGGAGCGACGTAAATTGAACAAATGTGATAGAATTTCGCTGAATTCTTATATTAACCATAATATAAGATGACCTAATCGGGTCTCTGATTGCCCTATCCGAGAAGTTTAGTAGTGCGTTTTACTCGTCACTTCGTGCGCTTTAAGGTGCCGCCTAGCCCAATACGCTATCTGAAATAGGAGCGACATAAATTGAACATATGTGATAGAATTACGCAGAATTCTTATATTAACCATAATATAAGATGATCTAATCGGGTTTCTGATTGCCCTATCCTAGAAGTTTAGTAGTGCATTTTACTCGACATTTCATGCGCTTTAAGGTGCCGCTTAGCCCAATACGCTATCTGAAATAGGAGCGACGCAAATTGAACAAACGTGATAGAATTTCGCTGAAGTCTTATTTTAACCATAATATAAGATGACCTAATCGTGTCTCTGATTGCCCTATCCGAGAAGTTTAGTAGTGCATTTCACTCGACATTTCATGCGCTTTAAGATGCCGTCTAGCCCAATACGCTATCTGAAATTGGAGCTACGTAAATTGAACAAACGTGATAGGATTACGCAGAATTCTTATGTTAGCCATAATATAATACGATCTAGTCGCGTCTCCGATTGCCCTATCATATAAGTTTAAGAGTGCATTTCACTCGTCATTTCATGCGCTTTAAGATGCCGTCTAGCCCAATACGCTATCTGAAATTGGAGCTACGTAAATTGAACAAACGTGATAGAATTACGCAGAATTCTGATATTAACCATAATATTATACGATCTAGTCGCGTCTCCGATTGCCCTATCATAGAAGTTTAATAGTGCATTTTACTCGTCATTTCATGCGCTTTAAGGTGCCGCTTAGCCCAATAGGCTATCTGAAATAGGAGCGACGTAAATTGAACAAATGTGATAGAATTTCGCTGAATTCTTAAATTAACCATAATACAAAATGATCCAATCGGGTCTGTGTTTGCCCTACCCTAGAAGTTTAATAGTGCATTTTACTCGTCATTTCATGCGCTTTAAGATGCCAGCTAGCCCAATACGCTATCTGAAATAGGGGCGACGTAAATTGAACAAATGTGATAGAATTACTCAGAATTCTTATATTAACCATAATATAATACGATCAATTCGGGTCTCAGATTGCCCTGTCATAGAAGTTTAATAGTGCATTTTACTCCTCATTTCATGCGCTTTAAGGTGCCGCTAAGCCCAATACGCTACCTGAGATAGGAGCGACATAAATTGAACAAATGTGATAGAATTACGCAGAATTCTTATATTAACCATAATATAATACGATCTATTCGGGTCTCTGATTGGCCTATCATAGAAGTTTAATTGCTCATTTTACTCGTCATTTCATGCGCTTTAAGGTGCCCCTTAACCCAATACGCTGCGGAAGTAGGAGCCACGTAAATTGAACAAATGTGATAGAATTTCGCTGAATTCTTAAATTAACCATAATATAAAATGATCTAATCGGGTCTCTGATTGCCCTATCATACAAGCTTAATAGTGCATTTTACTCGTCATTTCATGCGCTTTAAGGTGCCGCTTAGCCCAATACGCTATCTGAAATAGGAGCGACGTAAATTGAACAAATGTGATAGAATTTCGCTGAATTCTTAAATTAACCATAATACAAAATGATCCAATCGGGTGTGTTTGCCCTACCCTAGAAGTTTAATAGTGCATTTTACTCGTCGTTTCATGCGCTTTTAGATGCCACCTAGCCCAATACGCTATCTGAAATAGGGGCGACGTAATTGAACAAATGTGATAAAATTTCGCTGAATTCTTATATTAACCATAATATAAGATGACCTAATCGGGTCTCTGATTGCCTTATCCGAGAAGTTTAGGAGTGTGTTTTACTCGTCACTTCGTGCGCTTTACGGTGCCGCCTAGCCCAATACGATATCTGAAATAGGAGCGACATAAATTGAACAAATGTGATAGAATTACGCAGAATTCTTATATTAACCATAACATAATACGATCTATTCGGGTCTCCGATTGCCCTATCATAGAAGTTTAATAGTGCATTTTACTCGTCATTTCATGCGCTTTAAGGTGCCGCCTAGCCCAATACGCTATCTGAAATAGGAGCGACGTAAATTGAACAAATGTGATAGAATTTCGCTGAATTCTTATATTAACCATAATATAAGATGACCTAATCGGGTCTCTGATTGCCCTATCCGAGAAGTTTAGTAGTGCGTTTTACTCGTCACTTCGTGCGCTTTAAGGTGCCGCCTAGCCCAATACGCTATCTGAAATAGGAGCGACATAAATTGAACATATGTGATAGAATTACGCAGAATTCTTATATTAACCATAATATAATACGATCTAGTCGCGTCTCCGATTGCCCTATCATAGAAGTTTAATAGTGCATTTTACTCGTCATTTCATGCGCTTTAAGGTGCCGCTTAGCCCAATACGCTATCTGAAATAGGAGCGACGTAAATTCAACAAATGTGATAGAATTTCGCTGAATTCTTAAATTAACCATAATATAAAATGATCTAATCGGGTCTCTGTTTGGCCTACCCTAGAAGTTTGATAGAAGCATTTTCCTCGTCATTCCATGCGGTTTAAGATGCCGCCTATCCCAATACGCTATCTGAAATAGGAGCGACGTAAATTGTACAAATGTGACAGAATTTCGCTGAATTCTTAAATTAACCATAATATAAAATGATCTAATCGGATCTCTGTTTGCCCTACCCTAGAGGTTTAATAGTGCATCTTACTCAACATTCCATGCGCTTTAAGATGCCACCTAGCCCAATACGCCATCTGAAATAGGCGCGACGTAAATTGAACAAATGTGATAAAAGTTCGCTGAATTCTTATATTAACCATAATATATGGTGACCTAATCGGGTCTCTGATTGCCCTATCCGAGAAGTTTAGTAGTGCGTTTTACTCGACATCTCATGGACTTTAAGATGCCGCCTAGCCCAATATGCTGTCTGAAATAGGAGCGACATAAATTGAACGAATGTGATAGAATAACGCTGAATTCTTATATTAACCATAATATAAAATGATCTAATCGGGTCTCTGATTGCTCTATCATAGAAGTTTAATAGTGCACTTTGCTCGGCGTTTCATGAGACTTAAGGTGCCGCTTATCCCGATACGCTATCTGAAGTTGGAGCGACGTAAATTGAACAAATGTGATAGAATTACGCTGAATTCTTATATTAACCATAATATAAAATTATCTAATCGGGTCTCTGATTGCCCTATCACAGAAGTTTAATAGTTCATTTTACTCGCCATTTCATGAGCTTTATGGTGCCGCACAGCCCAATACGCTATCTGAATTAGGAGCGTCGTAAATTGAACAAATGTAATAGAATTACACTGAATTATTATATTAATCATAATATAAGATGAATTAATCGGGTCTCTGATTGCCCTATCCTAGAAGTTTAGCAGTGCATTTTACTCGACATTTCATGCGCTTTAAGGTTCCGCTTAGCCCAATACGCTATCTGAAATAGAAGCGACGTAAATTGAACAAATGTGATACAATTTCGCGGAATTCTTATATTGGCCATAATATAAAATGATCTAATCGGGGCTCCGATTGCCCTGTCATAGAAGGTTAGTAGTGCATTTTACTCACCATTCCACGCGCTTTAAGATTCTGCTTAGCCAAATACGCTATCTGAAATAGGAGCGACGTAAATTGAATAAATGTGGTTCCATTTCGTTGAATTCTTCTATTAACCATAATATAAAAAGGTCTAATCGGGTCTCCGATTGCCCTATCATGGAAGCTTAATAGTGCAGTTCACTCGTCATTTCATGCGCTTTAAGGTGGCTCCTAGCCAAATCCACTATCTGAAATGGGAGCTACGTAAATTGACCAAATGTGATAGAGTTACGACGAATTCTTAAATTGACAATAATATAAGATGATCTAATCGGGACTCTGATCGCCCTATCATAGAAGTTTACGTGCATTGTGCTTGGCATTTCATGCGCTTTAAGGAGCTGCTTAGCCCAATACGCTGTCTGAAATAGGAGCCACGTAAATTGAACAAATGTGATAGAATTTCGCTGAATTCTTATATTAACCATAGTATAAGATGACATAATCGGGTCTCTGATTGCCCTATCCGAGAAGTTTAGTAGTGCATTTTACTCAGCATTTCATGCGCTTTAAGATGCCGGCTAGTCCAATGCGCTCTCTGAAATTGGAGCTACGTAAATTGAACAAACGTGACAGAATTACGCAGAATTCTTATATTAACCATAATATAATACGATCTATTCGGGTCTCTGATTGCCTTACCATAGAAGATTAATAGTTCATGTTACTCGTCATTGCATCCGCTTTAAGGTGCCGCCTAGCCCAACACGCTATCTGAAATAGGAGCGATATAAATTGAACAAATGTGATAAAATTACGTTAAATTCTTATATTAACAATAATATAAATTGATCTAATCGGGTCTCTGATTGCCCTATCATAGAAGTTTAATAGTGCATTTTACTCGACATTTCATGCGCTTCAAGATGCCACCTAGCCCAATACGCTATCTGAAATAGGGGCGTCGTAAATTGAACAAATGTGATAGAATTACGCAGAATTCTTATATTAACCACAATATAAAATGATCTAATCGGGTCTCTGTTTGCCCTATCATAGAAGTTTAATAGTGCATTTTACTAGTCATTTCACGCGCTTTAAGGTGCCGCTTAGCCCAATACGCTATCTGAAATAGGAGCGATATAAATTGAACAAATGTGATAAAATTACGATGAATTCTTATATTAACAATAATATAAAATTGATCTGAACGGGTCTCTGATTGCACTATCATAGAAGATTCATAGTGCATTTTACTCGCCATTTCATGCGCTTTAAGCTGCCGTGTAGTCCAATACGCTATCTGAAATAGGAGCGTCGTAAATTGAACAAATGTGATAGAATTACGCCGAATTCTTATATTAACAATAATATAAAATGATCTAAACGGATCTCTGATTGCCCTATCCGAGAAGTTTAGTATTGCAGTTTACTCGACATTTCATGCGCTTTAATATGCCACCTAGCCCAGTACGCTATCCGAAATAGGGGCGACGTAAATTGAACAAATGTGATAAAATTACGCAGAATTCTTATATTAACAATAATATAAAATGATCCAACCGGGTCTCTGATTGCCCTATCGTAGAAGCTTAATAGTGCATTTTACTCGTCATTTCATGCGCTTTAAGGTGCCGCATAGCCCAATACGATATCTGAAATAGGAGCGACGTAAATTGAAGAAATGTAATAAAATTACGCTGAATTCTTATATTAACAATAATATAAAATGATCTAAACGGGTCTCTGATTGCCCTATGATAGAAGTTTCGCAGTGCATTTTATTCGCCATTTCTCGCGCATTAAGATGCCGCCTAACCCAATACGATATCTGAAATAGGAGCGTCGTAAATTGAACAAATGTGATAGAATTACACTGAATTCTTATATTAATCATAATATAAGATGATCCAATCGAGTCTCTGATTTCCCTATCATAGAAGGTTAGTAGTGCATTCTACTCGTCATTCCACGCGCATTAAGATGCCGCCTAGCCCAATACGCTATCTGAAATAGGAATGACGTAAATTGATCAAATGTGAAAGAATTTCGCTGAATTCTTATATTAACCATAATATAAAATGATCTAATCGGGTCTCTGATTGCCCTATCAAAGAAGTTTAGTAGTGCATTTTACTTGTCATTTCATGCGCTTCAAGGTGCCGCCTAGCCCAATACGCTGTCTGAAATTGTAGCGACGGAAATTGAACAAGTGTTATAAAGTTTCGCTGAATTCTTAAATTAACCATAATATAAAATGATCTAATCGGGTCTCTGTTTTCCCTATCATAGAAGCTTAATAGTGCATTTTACTCGTCAGTTTATGCGCTTTAAGGTGCCGCTTAGCCCAATACGCTATCTGAAATAGGAATGACGTAAATTGATCAAATGTGAAAGAATTTCGCTGAATTCTTATATTAACCATAATATAAAATGATCTAATCGGGTCTCTGATTGCCCCATCATAGAAGTATAATAGTGCATTTACTCGTCATTTCATGCGCTTTAAGGTGCCGCCTCGCCCAATACGCTATCTGAAATTGGAGCTATGTAAATTGAACAAGTGTGATAGAGTTTCGCTGAATTCTTAAATTAAACATAATATACAATGATCTAATCGGCTCTCTGTTTGCCCTACTCTAGAATTTTGATAGTGCATTTTACTGGACATTTCATGCGCTTCATGATGCCACCTAGCCCAAGACGCTTTCTGAAATAGGGGCGACGTAATTAGAACAAATGTGATAAAATTACGATGCACCCTTATATTAACAATAATATAAAATGATCTAATCGGGTCCCTGATTGCCATATCATAGAAGTTTAATAGTGCATTTTACTCGTCATTTCATGCGGTTTAAGGTGCCGCTTAGCCCAATACGCTATCTGTAATAGGAGCGACGTAAATTGAACAAATGTGGTAGAATTAACCTGAATTCTTATATTAACCATGATTTAAAGTGATCTAATCGGGTCCCCGACAGCCCTATCATAGAAGTTTAATAGTGCATTTTACTCGTCAGTCCATGCGCTTTAAGATGCCGCCTATCCGAATACGCTATCTGAAATAGGAGCGACGTAAATTGAACATATGTGATAGAATTACGCAGAATGGTTATACTAACCATAGTTTAAAATGATCTAATCGGGTCTCTGATTGCCCTATCATAGAAGTTTGATAGTGCATTTTACTCGTCATTTCATGCGTCTTAAGGTGCCGCCTATCCCAAATACGCTATCTGAAATAGGAGCGACGTAAATTGAACAAATGTGATAAAATTACGCTGAATTCTTATATTAACAATAATATAAAATCATCTAATCGGGTCTCTGATTGCCCTATCATAGAAGGATAGTAGTGCATTCTACTCGTCATTTCGTGCGCTTTAAGGTGCCGCCTAGCCCAATACACTATATGAAATTGGAGCTACGTATATTGAACAAGTGTGATAGAGTTTCGCTGAATTCTTAAATTAACCATAATATAAAATGATCTAATCGGCTCTCTGTTTGCCCTACCCTAGAATTTTAATAGTGCATTTTACTCGAAATTTCATGCGCTTTATGATGCAACCTAGCCCAATACGCTATCTGAAGTAGGGGCGACGTTAATTGAACAAATGTGATAAAATTACGCCGCATCCTTATATTAACAATAATATAAATGATCTAATCGTGTCTCCGATTGCCCTATCATAGAAGTTTAATAGTGCATTTTACTTGTCATTTCATGCGCTTTAAGGTGCCGCCCAGCCCAATACGCTATCTGAAATAGGAGCGTCGTAAATTGAACAAATGTGATAGAATTACGCAGAATTCTTATATTAACAATAATATAAAATGATATATTCGGGTCTGTGATTGCCCTATCATAGAAGTATAATAGTGCATTTTACTCGAAATTTCATGCGCTTTATGATGCAACCTAGCCCAATACGCTATCTGAAGTAGGGGCGACGTTAATTGAACAAATGTGATAGAATTACGCAGAATTCTTATATTAACCATAATATAAAATGATCTAATCGGGTCTCTGTTTGCCCTACCCTAGAAGTTTAATAGTGCATTTCACTCGACATTTCATTCGCTTTAAGATGCTACCTAGCCCAGTACGCTATCTGAAATAGAGTCGACGTAAATTGATCAAATGTGATAGAATTACGCTGCATTCTTATATTAACAATAATATAAAATGATCTAGTCGGGTCTCTGATTGCCCTATCATAGAAGTTTAATAGTGCATTTTACTCGCCGTTCCATGCGCTTTAAGATGCCGCCTATCACAATTCGCTATCTGACATAAGAGCGACGTAAATTGAACAAATGTGATAGAATTTCGCTGAATTCTTATATTAATCATAATATCAGATGACCTAATCGGGCCTCTGATTGCCCTATCCGCGAAGATTAGTATCGCATTTTACTCGACATTTCATGAGCTTTAAGATGCCGCCTCGCCCGATACGCAATATGAAATAGGAGCGTCGTAAATTGAAGAAATGTGATAGAATTACGTAGAATTCTTATATTAACCATAATTTAAAATGATCTAATCGGGTCTCTGATTGCCATATCATAGAAGTTTAATAGTGCATTTTGCTCGGCATTTCATGCGCTTTAAGGTGCCGCTTATCCCAATACGCTATCTGAAGTTGGATCGACGTAAATTGAACAAATGTGATAGAATTACGCTGAATTCTTATATTAATCATAATATCAGATGACCTAATCGGGTCTCTGATTGCCCTATCCGAGAAGTTTAGTATCGCATTTTACTCGACATTTCATGCGCTTTAAGATGCCGCCTCGCCCAATACGCTATCTGAAATAGGAGCGACGTACATTGAACAAATGTGATAGAATTTCGCTGAATTCTTAAATTAACCATAATATAAAATGATCTTGTCGGGTCTTTGATTACCCTATCATAGAAGCTTAATAGTGCATTTTACTCGTCATTCCATGCGCTTTAAGGTGCCGCTTAGCCCAATACGCTATCTGAAATAGGAGCGACGTAAATTGAACAAATGTGAGAGAATTATGCAGAATTGTTATATTAACCATAATATAAGATGACCTAATCGGGTATCTGATTGCCCTATCCTAGAAGTTTAGTAGTGCATTTTACGCGACATTTCATGCGTTCTAAGATGCCGCTTAGCACAATACGCTATCTGAAATAGGAGCGACGTAAATTGAACAAATGTGATGGAATTTCGCAGAATTCTTAAATGAACCATAATATAAAATGATCTAATCGTGTCTCTGTTTGCCCTATCATAGAAGGTTAATAGTGCATTTTACTCGTCATTCCACGCGCTTTAAGATGCCGTCTAGCCCAATACGCTATCTGAAATAGGAGCGACGTAAATTGAACAAATGTGATAGAATTACGCAGAATTCTTATATTAACCATAATATAATACGATCTATTCGGGTCACTGATTGCCATATCATAGAAGTTTAATAGTGCATTTTGCTCGGCATTTCATGCGCTTTAAGGTGCCGCTTATCCCAATACGCTATCTGAAATTGGAACGACGTGAATTGAACAAATGTGATAAAATTACGTTGCATTCTTAAATTAACCATAAGATAAAATGATCTAATCGGGACTCTGATTGCCCTAACATAGAAGTTTAATAGTGCATTTTACTCGTCATTTCATGCGCTTTAAGGTGCCGCCTAGCCCATTACGCTATCTGAAATAGGAGCGACGTAGATTGAACAAATGTGATAGAATTTCGCTGAATTCTTAAATTAACCATAATATGAAATGATCTAATCGGGTCTCTGTTTGCACTACCCTAGGAGTTTAATAATGCATTTTACTCGACATTTCATGCGCTTTAAGATGCTACCTAGCCCCATACGCTATCTGAAATAGGGGCGACGTGAATTGAACGAATGTGATACAATTACGTTGAATTCTTATATTAACAAGAATATAAGTTGATCTAATCGGGTCTCTGATTGCCCTATCACAGAAGTTTATTAGTGCATTTTACTCGTCATTCCATGCGCTATACGGTGCCGCCTAGCCCATTACGCTATCTGAAATAGGAGCGACGTAAATTGAACAAATGTGATAAAATTTCGCTGAATTCTTATATTAACCATAATATAAGATGACCTAATCTGGCCTCTGATTGCCCTACCCGAGAAGTCTAGGACTGCATTTTACTCGTCATTTCATGCGCTTTAAGGTGCCGCCTAGCCCACTACGCTATCTGAAATAGGAGCGACACAAATTGAACAAATGTGATAGAATTACGCAGAATTCTTATATTAACCATAATATAGAATGATCTAATCGGGTCTTTGATTGCCCTATCATAGAAGGTTAATAGTGCATTTTACTCGTCATTCCACGCGCTTTAAGATGCCGCCTAGCCCAATACGCTATCTGAAATAGGAGCGACGTAAATTGAACAAATGTGATAGAATTTCACTGTATTCTTAAATTAACAATAATATTAAATGATCTAATCGGGTCTCAGTGTGCCCTACCCTCGAAGTTTAATAGTGCATTTTACTCGACATTTCATTCGCTTTTAGATGCCGCCTAGCACAATACGCTATCTGAAATTGGAGCTACGTAAATTGAACAAACGTGATAGAATTACGCAGAATTCTTATATTAACCATAATATAATACGATCTATTCGGGTCTCTGATTGCCCTATCCGAGAAGTTTGGCAGTGCATTTTACTCGACATTTCATGCGCTTTAAGATGCCGCCTAGCCCAATGCGCTATCTGAAATAGGAGCGACAGAAATTGAACAAATGTGATAGAATTACGCAGAATTCTTATATTAAACATAATATAGAATGATCTAATCGGGTCTTTGATTGCCCTATCATAGAAGGTTAGCAGTGCATTTTACTCGTCATTCCACGCGCTTTAAGATACCGCCCAGCCCAATACGCTATCTGAAATAGGAGCGACGTAAATTGAACAAATGTGATAGAATTTCGCTGTATCCTTAAATTAACCATAATATAAAATGATCTAATCGGGTCTCTGTTTGCCCTACCCTAGAAGTTCAATAGTGCATTTCACTCGACATTTCATGCGCTTTAAGGTGCCACCTAGCCCAATACGCTATCAGAAATCGGGGCGACGTAAATTGAACAAATGTGATAAAATTTCGCTGAATTCTTATATTAACCATAATATAACATGACCTAATCGGGTCTCTGTTAGCCCTATCATAGAAGTTTAATAGTGCATTTTCCTCGTATTTTCATGCGCTTTAATGTGCCGCTTAGCCCAATACGCTATCTGAAATAGGAGCGACATAAATTGAACAATTGTGATAGAATTACGCAGAATTCTTATATTAACCATAATATAGATTGATCTAATCGCGTCTTTGATTGCCCTATCATCGAAGGTTAGTAGTGCATTTTACTCGTCATTCTACGCGCTTTTAGATGCCGCCTAGCACAATACGCTATCTGAAATTGGAGCTACGTAAATTGAACAAACGTGATAGAATTACGCAGAATTCTTATATTAACCATAATATAATACGATCTATTCGGGTCTCTGATTGCCCTACCCAAGAAGTTTAATAGTTCATTTTACTCGTCATTTCATGCGTTTTAAGGTGCTGCCTAGCCCTATACGCTATCTGAAATAGGAGCGATATAAATTGAACAAATGTGATAAAATTACGTTGAATTCTTATATTAACAATATTATAAAATGATATAATCGAGTCTCTGATCGCCCTATCATAGAAGTTTAACAGTGCATTTTACTCGTCATTTCATGCGCATTGCGGTGCCGCCTAGGCCAATACGCTATCTGAAATTGGAGCGACATAAATTGAACAAATGTGACAAAATTACGTTGAATTCTTATATTAACAATATTATAAAATGATCTAATCGGGTCTCTGATTGCCGTATCATAGAAGTTTAATAGGGCACTTTACTCGTCATTTCATGCGCTTTAAGGTGCCGCTTAGCCCAATACGCTATCTGAAACAGGAGCGACGTAAATTGAACAAATGTGATAGAATTTCGCTGAATTCTTAAATTAACCATAATATAAAATGATCTAATCGGGTCTCTGTTTGCCCTACCCTAGAAGTTTAATAGTGCATTTTACTCGTCATTCCATGCGCTTTAAGATGACACCTAGCCCAATACGCTATCTGAAATACGGGCGACGTAAATTGAACAAACGTGATAAAATTTCTCTGAATTCTTATATTAACCATAATATAAGATGACCTAATCGGGTCTCTGATTGCCCTATCCGAGATGTTTAGTAGTGCATTTTACTCGTCATTTCATGCGCTTTAAGGTGCCGCCTAGCCCAATACGCTATCTGAAATTGGAGCGACATAAATTGAACAAATGTGATTAAATTACGTTGAATTCTTATGTTAACAATAATATAAAATGATCTAATCGGGTCTCTGATTGCCCTATCATAGAAGTGTGATAGTGCATTTTACTCGCCACTTCATGCGCTTTAAGGTGCCGCTTAGCCCAATACGCTATCTGAAATAGGAGCGACGTAAATTGAACAAATGTGATAGAATTTCGCTGAATTCTTATATTAACCATAATATAAGACGACCTAATCGGGTCTCCGATTGCCCTATCCGAGAAGTTTAGTAGTGCGTTTTACTCGTCACTTCGTGCGCTTTAAGATGCCACCTAGCCCAATACGCTATCTGAAATAGGGGCGACGTAAATTGAACAAATGTAATAAAATTTCGCTGAATTCTTATATTAACAATAATATAAAATGATCTAATCGGGTCTCTGATTGCCTTATCATAGAAGTTTGATAGTGCATCTTACTCGCCACTTCATGCGCTTTACGGTGCCGCATAGCCCAATACGCTATCTGAAATAGGAGCGACGTAAATTGAACAAATGTGATAAAATTTCGCTGATTTCTTATATTAACCATAATATAAGATGACCTAATCTGGCCTCTGATTGCCCTACCCGAGAAGTCTAGGACTGCATTTTACTCGTCATTTCATGCGCTTTAAGGTGCCGCCTAGCCCACTACGCTATCTGAAATAGGAGCGACACAAATTGAACAAATGTGATAGAATTACGCAGAATTCTTATATTAAACATAATATAGAATGATCTAATCGGGTCTTTGATTGCCCTATCGTAGAAGTTTAATAGTGCATTTTACTCGTCATTTCATGCGCTTTAAGGTGCCGCCTAGCCCAATACGCTATCTGAAATAGGAGCGACGTAAATTGAAGAAATGTAATAAAATTACGCTGAATTCTTATATTAACAATAATATAAAATGATCTAAACGGGTCTCTGATTGCCCTAGGATAGAAGTTTCGTAGTGCATTTTACTCGCCATTTCTCGCGCATTAAGATGCCGCCTAACCCAATACGATATCTGAAATAGGAGCGACGTAAATTGAACAAATGTGATAGAATTTCGCTGAATTCTTATATTAACCATAATATAATACGATCTATTCGGGTCTCTGATTGCCCTACCCTAGAAGTTTAATAGAGCATTTTTCTCGACATTTCATGCGCTTTAAGATGCCACGTAGCCCTATACGCTATCTGAAATAGGTGCGACGTAAATTGAACAAATGTGATAAAATTACGTTGAATTCTTATATTAACAATAATATAAAATGATGTATGCGGGTCTGTGATTGCGCTATCATAGAAGTTTAATAGTGCATTTTACTCGAAATTTCATGCGTTTTAAGATGCCACCTAGCCCAATACGCTACCTGAAATGGGGGCGACGTAAATTGAACAAATGTGATAGAATTACGCAGAATTCTTATATTAACCGTAATATAATACGATCAATTCGGGTCTCTGATTGCCCTGTCATAGAAGCTTAATAGTGCATTTCACTCATCATTTCATGCGCTTTAAAGTGCCGCCTAGCCCGATACGCTATCTGACATAGGAGCGACATAAATTGAACAAATGTGTTGCATTACGCAGAATTCTTATATTAACCATAATATAACATGATCTATTCGGGTCTCTGATTGCTCTATCATAGAAGTTTAACAGTGCATTTTAGACGTCATTTCATGCGCTTTAAAATGTCCCTTGGCCTAATACGCTATCTGAAATAGGAGCGACGTAAATTGAACAAATGCGATAGAATTTCGCTGAATTCTTAAATTAACCATAATATAAAATTATCTAATCGGGTCTCTGTTTGCCCTACCCTAGAAGTTTAATAGTGCATTTTTCTGGACATTTCATGCGCTTTAAGGTGCCGCTTATCCCGATACGCTATCTGAAGTTGGAGCGACGTAAATTGAACAAATGTGATAGAATTACGCTGAATTCTTATATTAACCATAATACAAAATGATATAATCTGGTCTCTGATTGCCCTATCACAGAAGTTTAATAGTGCATTTTACTCGCCATTCCATGCGCTTTAAGGTGCCGTTTAGTCCAATACGCTATCTGAAATAGGAACGTCGTGAATTGAACAAGTGAGATAGAATTACCCTGAATTTTTATATTAATCATAGTTTAAGATGATCTAAGCGGGTCTCTGATTGCCCTATCCTAGAAGTTTAGTAGTGCATTTTACTCGACATTTCATGCGCTTTAAGATGCCGCCTATCTCAGTAGGATATCTGGTGTAGGAGCGACGTGAATTCGACAAATGTAATAGAGTTACGATGAATTCTTATATTAATCATACTTTAGGATGATCTAATCGGGCCTCTGATTGCCCTATCATAGAAGGTTAGTAGTGTATTTTACTCGTCATTTCATGCGCTTTAAGGTGCCGCCTATCCCAATCCACTATCTGAAATTGGAGCTACGTAAATTGACCAAATGTGATAGAATTTCGCTGAATTCTTATATTAACCATAATATAGAATGATCTAATCGGGTCTTTGATTGCCCTATCGTAGAAGTTTAATAGTGCATTTTACTCGTCATTTCATGCGCTTTAAGGTGCCGCCTAGCCCAATTCGCTATCTGAAATAGGAGCAACGTAAATTGAACAAATGTGATAGAATTACCCTGAATTTTTATATTAATCATAATATATGATGATCTAAGCGGGTCTCTGATTGCCCTATCCTAGAAGTTTAGTTAGTGCATTTTACTCGAAATTTCATGCGCTTTAAGATGCCGCGTCTCCCAATACGCTATCTGAAATAGGAGCGACGTAAATTGAACAAATGTGATAGAATTACGCAGAATTCTTATATTAACCATAATATAAAATGATCTAATCGGGTCTCTGAGTGCCGTATCATCGAAGTTTAGTAGTGCATTTTATTCGTCATTTCATGCGCTTTAAGATGTCGTCACGCCCAATACGCTATCTGAAATGGGAGCGACGTAAATTGAACAAATGTGATAGAATGACGCAAGAATTATTATACTAACCATAATTTAAAATGATCCAATCAGGTCTCTGATTGCGCTATCATAGAAGTTTAATAGTGCATTTTACACGTCATTTCATGCGCTTTAAGGTACCGCTTACCCCAATACGCTATCTGAAATAGGAGCGTCGTAAATTGAACAAATGTGATAGAATTACACTGAATTCTTATATTAATCATACTTTAAGATGATCTAATCGGGTCTCCGACTGCCCAATCATAGTAGTTTAATAGTGCATTTTACTCGTCATTCCATGCGCTTTTAGGTGCCGCCTATCCCAATCCACTATCTGAAATTGGAGCTACGTAAATTGACCAAATGTGATAGAATTTCGCTGAATTCTCATATTAACCATAATATAAAATGACCTTATCGGGTCTCTGATTGCCCTATCCGAGAAATTTAGTAGTGCATTTTACTCGACATTTCATGCGCTTTAAGATGCCGCCACGCCCAATCCGCTCTCTGAAATAGGAGCAACGTAAATTGAACGACTGTGATAGAATTACGCAGAATTCTTATATTAACCATAATATAAAATGATCTAATCGGGTCTCTGATTGCCCTATCAAAGAAGTTTAGTAGTGCATTTTACTTGTCATTTCATGCGCTTCAAGGTGCCGCCTAGCCCAATACGCTGTCTGAAATTGTAGCGACGGAAATTGAACAAGTGTTATAAAGTATCGCTGAATTCTTAAATTAACCATTATATAAAATGATCTAATCGGGTCTCTGTTTTCCCTATCATAGAAGCTTAATAGTGCATTTTACTCGTCAGTTTGTGCGCTTTAAGGTGCCGCTTAGCCCAATACGCTATCTGAAATAGGAATGACGTAAATTGATCAAATGTGAAAGAATTTCGCTGAATTCTTATATTAACCATAATATAAAATGATCTAATCGGGTCTCTGATTGCCCTATCAAAGAAGTTTAGTAGTGCATCTTACTCGTCATTTCAGGCGCTTTAAGGTGCCGTTTAGCCCAATACGCTATCTGAAATAGGAATGACGTAAATTGATCAAATGTGAAAGAATTTCGCTGAATTCTTATATTAACCATAATATAAAATGATCTAATCGGGTCTCTGATTGCCCCATCATAGAAGTATAATAGTGCATTTACTCGTCATTTCATGCGCTTTAAGGTGCCGCCTCGCCCAATACGCTATCTGAAATTGGAGCTACGTAAATTGAACAAATGTGATAGAGTGTCGCTGAATTCTTAAATTAAACATAATATAAAATGATCTAATCGGCTCTCTGTTTGCCCTACTCTAGAATTTTGATAGTGCATTTTACTGGACATTTCATGCGCTTCATGATGCCACCTAGCCCAAGACGCTATCTGAAATAGGGGCGACGTAATTTGAACAAATGTGATAAAATTACGATGCACCCTTATATTAACAATAATATAAAATGATCTAATCGGGTCCCTGATTGCCATATCATAGAAGTTTAATAGTGCATTTTACTCGTCATTTCATGCGGTTTAAGGTGCCGCTTAGCCCAATACGCTATCTCTAATAGGAGCGACGTAAATTGAACAAATGTGGTAGAATTAAGCTGAATTCTTATATTAACCATGATTTAAAGTGATCTAATCGGGTCCCCGATAGCCCTATCATAGAAGTTTAATAGTGCATTTTACTCGTCAGTCCATGCGCTTTAAGATGCCGCCTATCCGAATACGCTATCTGAAATAGGAGCGACGTAAATTGAACAAATGTGATAGAATTACGCAGAATGGTTATACTAACCATAGTTTAAAATGATCTAATCGGGTCTCTGATTGCCCTATCATAGAAGTTTGATAGTGCATTTTACTCGTCATTTCATGCGTCTTAAGGTGCCGCCTATCCCGAATACGCTGTCTGAAATAGGAGCGACGTAAATTGAACAAATGTGATAATATTACGCTGAATTCTTATATTAACAATAATATAAAATCATCTAATCGGGTCTCTGATTGCCCTGTCATAGAAGGTTAGTAGTGCATTCTACTCGTCATTTCGTGCGCTTTAAGGTGCCGCCTAGCCCAATACACTATATGAAATTGGAGCTACGTAAATTGAACAAGTGTGATAGAGTTTCGCTGAATTCTTAAATTAACCATAATATAAAATGATCTAATCGGCTCTCTGTTTGCCCTACCCTAGAATTTTAATAGTGCATTTTACTCGAAATTTCATGCGCTTTATGATGCAACCTAGCCCAATACGCTATCTGAAGTAGGGGCGACGTTAATTGAACAAATGTGATAAAATTACGCCGCATCCTTATATTAACAATAATATAAAATGATCTAATCGTGTCTCCGATTGCCCTATCATAGAAGTTTAATAGTGCATTTTACTCGTCATTTCATGCGCTTTAAGGTGCCGCCCAGCCCAATACGCTATCTGAAATAGGAGCGTCGTAAATTGAACAAATGTGATAGAATTACGCAGAATTCTTATATTAACAATAATATAAAATGATCTAATCGGGTCTCTGATTGCCCTATCATAGAAGTTTAATAGTGCATTTTACTCGCCGTTCCATGCGCTTTAAGATGCCGCCTATCACAATACGCTATCTGACATAAGAGCGACGTAAATTGAACAAATGTGATAGAATTATGCTAAATTCTTATATTAATCATAATATAAGATGACCGAATCGGGTCTCTGATTGCCGTATCCTAGAAGTTTAGTAGTGCATTTTACTCGACATTTCATGCCCTTTGAGATGCCACCTAGCCCAATCCGCTCTCTGAAATAGGAGCAACGTAAATTGAACGACTGTGATAGAATTACGCAGAATTCTTATATTAACCATAATATAACATGACCTAATCGGGTCTCTGTTAGCCCTATCATAGAAGTTTAATAGTGCATTTTCCTCGTATTTTCATGCGCTTTAAGATGCCGCCACGCCCAATACGCTATCTGAAATAGGAGCGACGGAAATTGAACAAATGTGATAGAATTACGCAAGAATTCTTATATTAACCATAACTTAAAATGATCTAATCGGGTTTCTGATTGCCCGATCATAGAAGTTTAATAGTGCATTCTACTCGTCATTTCATACTGCCTTAATGTGCCGCCTAGCCCAATACGCTATCTGAAGTTGGAGCGACGTAAATTGAACAAATGTGATAGAATTTCCCTGAATTCTTATATTAACCATAATATAAAATGATCTAATCGGGTCTCTGATTGCCCTATCATAGAAGCTTAATAGTGCATTTTGCTCGGCATATCATGCGCTTTAAGGTGCCGCTTATCCCAATACGCTATCTGAAGTTGGAGCGACGTAAATTGAACAAATGTGATAGAATTTCGCTGAATTCTTATATTAATCATAATATCAGATGACCTAATCGGGCCTCTGATTGCCCTATCCCCGAAGATTAGTATCGCATTTTACTCGACATTCCATGAGCTTTAAGATGCCGCCTCGCCCAATACGCAATATGAAATAGGAGCGTCGTAAATTGAAGAAATGTGATAGAATTACGTAGAATTCTTATATTAACCATAATTTAAAATGATCTAATCGGGTCTCTGATTGCCATATCATAGAAGTTTAATAGTGCATTTTGCTCGGCATTTCATGCGCTTTAAGGTGCCGCTTATCCCAATACGCTATCTGAAGTTGGAACGACGTAAATTGAACAAATGTGATAGAATTACGCTGAATTCTTATATTAATCATAATATCAGATGACCTAATCGGGTCTCTGATTGCCCTATCCGAGAAGTTTAGTATCGCATTTTACTCGACATTTCATGCGCTTTAAGATGCCGCCTCGCCCAATACGCTATCTGAAATAGGAGCGACGTACATTGAACAAATGTGAGAGAATTATGCAGAATTGTTATATTAACCATAATATAAGATGACCTAATCGGGTATCTGATTGCCCTATACTAGAAGTTTAGTAGTGCATTTTACGCGACATTTCATGCGTTCTAAGATGCCGCTTAGCACAATACGCTATCTGAAATAGGAGCGACGTATATTGAACAAATGTGATGGAATTACGCTGAATGCTTATATTAACTATAATATGAAATGATCTAATCGGGTCTCTGATTGCCCTATCCTAGAACTTTACTAGTGCATTTTACTCGACATTTCATGCGCTTTAAGATGCCGCCTAGCCGAATACGCTACCTGCAATACGGGCGACGTGAATTGAACGAATGTGATAGAATTACGCAAAATTCTTATATTAACCATAATCGAAAATGATCTAATCGGGTCTCTGATTGCCCCATCAAAGATGTTCGATAGTGCATTTTACTCGTCATTTCATGTGCTTTAAGGTGCCGCCTAGCCCAATACACTATCTGAAATTGGACCTACGTAAATTGAACAAATGTGATAGAATCTTGCTGAATTCTTAAATTAACCATATTATAAAATGATCTAATCGGATCTCTGTATACCCTACCCTAGAAGATTAATAGTACATTTTACTCGCAATTTCAGGCGCTTTGAGATGCCGCTTAGCCCAATGCGCTATCTGAAATAGGAGCGACGTAAATTGAACAAATGTGATAGAATTTCGCTGAATTCTTATATTAACCAAAATATAAAATGATCTAATCGGATCTCTGTATACCCTACCCTAGAAGATTAATAGTACATTTTACGCGCAATTTCAGGCGCTTTGAGATGCCGCTTAGCCCAATGCGCTATCTGAAATAGGAGCGACGTAAATTGAACAAATGTGATAGAATTACGCTGAATTCTAATATTAACCATAATATAAGATGACCTAATCGGGTCTCTG
>CAKAJE020001670.1:142734-206041 GCA_916610135.2 Macropis europaea | reverse complement strand
GACATAAATTGAACAAATGTGATAGAATTTCGCTGAATTCTTATATTAACCATAATATAAAATGATCTAATCGGGTCTCCGTTTACCCTACCCTAGGAGTTTAATAGTGCATTTTACTCGACATTTCATGCTCTTTAAGATGCCACCTAGCCCAATACGCTATCTGAAATAGGAGCGACGTAAATTGAACAAATGTGATAAAATTAAGCTGAATTCTTATATCAACTATAATGTAAAATGATCTAATTGGGTCTCTGATTGACCTATCCGAGAAGTTTAGTAGTGCATTTTACTCGACATTTCATGCGTTTTAAGATGCCGCTTAGCCCGATACGCTATCTGAAATAGCAGCGTCGTAAATTGAACAAATGTAATAGAATTACACTGAATTATGATATTAATCATAATATAAGATGATCTAATCGGGGCTATGATTGCCCTATCACAGAAGTTTAATAGTGCATTTTACTCGCCATTTCATGCGCTTTAAGGTGCCGTTTAGTCCAATACGCTATCTGAAATAGGAGCGTCGTAAATTGAACAAATGTGATAGAATTACACTGAATTCTTATATTAATCATAATATAAGATGATCTAATCGGGTCTCTGATTGCCCTATCCTAGAAGCTTGATAGTGCATTTTACTCGACATTCCACGCGCTTTAAGATGCCACCTAGCCCAATGCGCTATCTGAAATAGGGGCGACGTAAATTGAACAAATGTGTTAGAATTACCCAGAATTCTTATATTAACCATAATATAATTCGATCTATTCGGGTGTCTGATTGCCCTATCCTAGAAGTTTAGTAGTGCATTTTACTCGACATTTCATGCGATTTAACATGCCGCTTTGCCCTGTACGCTATCTGAAATAGGAGCAACGTAAATTGAACAAATGTGATAGAATTTCGCTGTATTCTTAAATTAACCATAATATAAAATGATCTGATCGGGTCTCTGTTTGCCCTACCCTAGAAGTTTAATAGTGCATTTTACTCGACATTTCATCCGCCTTAAGATGCCGCCTAGCCCAATACGCTATCTGAAATTGGAGCTACGTAAATTTAACAAACGTGATGGAATTACGCAGAATTCTTGTATTAACCATAATATAATACAATCTATTCGGTTCTCTGATTGCCCTATCATAGAAGGATAGTAGTGCATTTTACTCGTCATTCCACGCGCTTTATGATGCCGCCTAGCCCAATACGCTATCTGAAATAGGAGCGACGTAAATTGAACAAATGTGATAAGATTACGTTGAATTCTTAAATTAACCATAATATAAAATGATCTAGTCGGGTCTCAGTTTGCCCTACCCTGGAAGTTTAATAGTGCATTTTACTCGTCATTTCATGCGCTTTAAGGTGCCGGCTAGCCCAATACGCTATCCGAAATAGGAGCGATATGAATTGAACAAATGTGATAAAATTACGTTGAATTCTTATATTAACAATATTATAAAATGATCTAATCGGGTCTCTGATTGCCCTATCATAGAAGTTTAATAGTGCATTTTACTCGTCATATCATGCGCTTTAAGGCGCCGCTGAGCGCAATACGCTATCTGGAATCCGAGAGACGTAAATTGAACAAATGTGATAGAATTTCGCTGTATTCTTAAATTAACCATAATATAAAATGATCTAATCGCGTCTGTGTTTGCCCTACCCTAGAAGTTTAATAATGCATTTTACTCGTCATTTCATGCGCTTTAATGTGCCGCCTAGCCCAATACGCTATCTGAAATAGGAGCGACACAAATTGAACAAATGTGATAGAATTACGCAGAATTCTTATATTAACCATAATATAGAATGATCTAATCGGGTCTTTGATTGCCCTATCATAGAAGGTTAGGAGTGCATTTTACTCGTCATACCACGCACTTTAAGATGCCGCCCAGCCCGATACGCTATTTGAAGTAGGAGCGGCGTAAATTGGGCAAATGTGATAGAATTTCGCTGTATTCTTAAATTAACCATAATATAAAATGATCTAATCGGGTCTCTGTTTGCCCTACCCTATAAGTTTAATAGAGCATTATACTCGACATTTCATGCGCTTTAAGGTGCCACCTAGCCCAATACGCTA
The DNA here is from genome assembly GCA_916610135.2 of Macropis europaea. Classification (NCBI taxonomy): domain Eukaryota; kingdom Metazoa; phylum Arthropoda; class Insecta; order Hymenoptera; family Melittidae; genus Macropis; species Macropis europaea. Next base: position 203,943 of record CAKAJE020001670.1, on the reverse strand, counting down.
TCAGAAATCGGGGCGACGTAAATTGAACAAATGTGATAAAATTTCGTTGAATTCTTATATTAACCATAGTATAGAATGATCTAATCGGGTCTTTGATTGCCCTATCATAGAAGGTTAGTAGTGCATTTTACTCGTCATTCCACGCGCTTTAAGGTGCCGCCTAGCCCAATACACTATCGGAAATAGGAGCGACGTAAATTGAACAAATGTGATAGAATATCGCTGAATTCTTAAATTAACCATAATATAAAATGATCTGATCGGGTCTCTGTTTGCCCTACCCTAGAAGTTTAATAGTGCATTTTACTCGACATTTCATCCGCCTTAAGATGCCGCCTAGCCCAATACGCTATCTGAAATTGGAGCGACGTAAATTGAACAAATGTGATAGAATTACGCAGAATTCTTATATTAACCATAATATAATACGATCTACTCGGGTCTCTGATTGCCCTATCATAGAAGTATAATAGTGCATGCTACTCGTCATTTCATGCGTTTTAATGTGCCGCTTGGTCCAATACGCTATCTGAAATTGGAGCTACGTAAATTGAACAAGTGTGATAGAGTTTCGCTGAATTCTTAAATTAACCATAATAAAATATGATCTAATCGGGTCTCTGTTTGCCCTACACAAGAAGTTTAATAGCGCATTTTACTCGACATTCCATGCGCTTTATGATGCCACCAAGCCCAATACGCTATCTGAAATAGGGGCGACGTAAATTGAACAAATATGATAAAATCACGCTGAATGCTTATATTAACAATAATATAAAATGATCTAAATGGGTCTCTGATTGCCCTATCATAGAAGTTTAATAGTGCATTTTACTCGCCATTTCATGCGCTTTAAGATGCCGTTTAGTCCAATACGCTATCTGAAATAGGAGCCACGTGAATTGAACAAATGCGATAGAGTTTCACTGAATTCTTATATTAACCATAATATAAAATGATATAAACGGGTCTCTGATTGCCCTATCATAGAAGCTGAGTGGTGCATTTTACTCGACATTACATGCGCTTTAAGGTGACGCCTAGCCCAATACGCTATCTGAAATTGGAGCGACATAAACTGAACAAATGTGATAGAATTTCGCCGAATTCTTATATTAACCATAATATAAAATGATCTAATCGGGTCTCTGATTGCCGTATTATAGAAGGTTAGTAGAGCATTTTACACGCCATTCCGCGCGCTATAAGATGCCGCCTATCCCAATACGCTATCTGAAATAGGAACGACATAAATTGAACAAGTGTGATAGAATTACGCTGCATCCATATATTAATCATAATATAAGATGACCTAATCGGGTGTCTGATTGCCCTATCCGAGAAGTTTAGGAGTGCATTTTACTCGACATTTCATGCGCTTTAAGATGCTGCCTATTCCTATACGCTATCTGAAATTGGAGCTACGTAAATTGAACAAACGTGGTAGAATTACGCAGAATTCTTATATTAACCATAATATAATACGACCTATGCGGGTCTCTGATTGCCCTATCATAGAATTTTAATAGTGCATTTTACTCGTCATTTCATGCGCTTTAAGGTGCCGCCTAGCCCAATACGCTATCTGAAATAGGAGCGACATAAATTGAGCAAATGTGAGAGAATCACGTTGAATTCTTATATTAACAATAATATAAAATGATCTAATCGGGTCTCTGATTGCCCTATCATAGAAGTTTAATATCGCATTTTATTCGACATTTCATGCGCTTTAAGATGCCACCTAGCCCAATACGCTATCTGAAATAAGGGCGACGTAAATTGAACAAATGTGATAGAATTTCGCTGAATTCTTATATTAACCATAATGTAAGATGACCTAATCGGGTCTCTGATTGCCATATCCGAGAAGTTTGGTAGTGCGTTTTACTCGTCACTTCGTGCGCTTTAAGGTGCCGCCTAGCCCAATACGCTATCTGAAATAGGAGCGACATAAATTGAACAAATGTGATAGAATTACGCAGAATTCTAATATTAACCGTAATATAATACGATCTATGCGGGTCTCTGATTGCCCTATCAGAGAAGTTTAGTAGTGCATGTTACTCGTATTTTCATGCGCTTTAAGGTGCCGCCTGGCCCAAGACGCTATCTGAAATAGGAGCGATATAAATTGAACAAATGTGATAAAATTACGTTGAATTCTTATATTAACCATAATATAAAATGATCTATTCGGGTCTCCGATTGCCCTAACATAGAAGTTTCGTAGTGCATGTTACTCGTATTTTCATGCGCTTTAAGGTGCCGCTTGGCCCAATACGCTATCTCAAATAGGAGCGACGTAAATTGAACAAATGTGATAGAATTTCGCTGAATTTTTAAATTAATCATAATATAAAATGATCTAATCGGGTCTCTGTTTGCCCTACCCCAGAAGTTTAATAGTGCATTTTACTCAACATTTCATGCGCTTTAAGATGCCACCTAGCCCAGTACGCTATCTGAAATTGGAGCTACGTAAATTGAACAAACGTGATAGAATTACGCAGAATTCTTATACTAACCATAATATAATATGATCTATTCGGGTCTCTGATTGCCCTATCATAGAAGTTTAATAGTGCATTTTACTCGCCATTTCATGCGCTTTAAGGTGCCGCCTAGCCCAATACGCTATGTGAAATAGGAGCGATATAAATTGAACAAATGTGATAAGATTACGTTGAATTCTTAAATTAACCATAATATAAAATGATCTATTCGGGTCACTGATTGCCCTATCATAGAAGTTTAATAGTACATTTTACTCGTCATTTCGTGCGGTTTAAGGTGCCGCCTAGCCCAATACGCTATCTGAAATTGGAGCGACATAAATTGAACAAATGTGATAATACTACGTTGAATTCTTATATTAACAATAATATAAAATGATCTAATCGGGTCTCTGATTGCCCTATCATAGAAGTTTAATAGTGCATTTTGTTCGCCATTTCATGCGCTTTAAGGTGCCGCTTAGCCCAATACGCTATCTGAAATTGGAGCGACATAAATTGAACAACGGTGATAAAATTACGCTGAATTCTTATATTAACCATAATGTAAGATGACCTAATCGGGTCTCTGATTGCCATATCCGAGAAGTTTGGTAGTGCGTTTTACTCGTCACTTCGTGCGCTTTAAGGTGCCGCCTAGCCCAATACGCTATCTGAAATAGGAGCGACATAAATTGAACAAATGTGATAGAATTACGCAGAATTCTAATATTAACCGTAATATAATACGATCTATGCGGGTCTCTGATTGCCCTATCAGAGAAGTTTAGTAGTGCATGTTACTCGTATTTTCATGCGCTTGAAGGTGCCGCCTGGCCCAAGACGCTATCTGAAATAGGAGCGATATAAATTGAACAAATGTGATAAAATTACGTTGAATTCTTATATTAACCATAATATAAAATGATCTATTCGGGTCTCCGATTGCCCTAACATAGAAGTTTCGTAGTGCATGTTACTCGTATTTTCATGCGCTTTAAGGTGCCGCTTGGCCCAATACGCTATCTCAAATAGGAGCGACGTAAATTGAACAAATGTGATAGAATTTCGCTGAATTCTTAAATTAATCATAATATAAAATGATCTAATCGGGTCTCTGTTTGCCCTACCCCAGAAGTTTAATAGTGCATTTTACTCAACATTTCATGCGCTTTAAGATGCCACCTAGCCCAATACGCTATCTGAAATTGGAGCTACGTAAATTGAACAAACGTGATAGAATTACGCAGAATTCTTATACTAACCATAATATAATATGATCTATTCGGGTCTCTGATTGCCCTATCATAGAAGTTTAATAGTGCATTTTACTCGCCATTTCATGCGCTTTAAGGTGCCGCCTAGCCCAATACGCTATGTGAAATAGGAGCGATATAAATTGAACAAATGTGATAAGATTACGTTGAATTCTTAAATTAACCATAATATAAAATGATCTATTCGGGTCACTGATTGCCCTATCATAGAAGTTTAATAGTGCATTTTACTCGTCATTTCGTGCGGTTTAAGGTGCCGCCTAGGCCAATACGCTATCTGAAATTGGAGCGACATAAATTGAACAAATGTGATAATACTACGTTGAATTCTTATATTAACAATAATATAAAATGATCTAATCGGGTCTCTGATTGCCCTATCATAGAAGTTTAATAGTGCATTTTGTTCGCCATTTCATGCGCTTTAAGGTGCCGCTTAGCCCAATACGCTATCTGAAATTGGAGCGACATAAATTGAACAACGGTGATAAAATTACGTTGAATTCTTATATTAACAATAATATAAAATGATCTAATCGGGTCTCTGATTGCCCTATCATAGAAGGTTAATATCGCATTTTACTCGACATTTCATGCGCTTTAAGATGCCACCTAGCCCAATACGCTGTCTGAAATAGGGGCGACGTAAATTGAAAAAATGTAATAGAATTACGCAGTATTCTTATATTAACCATAATTTAAAATGATCTAATCGGGTCTCTGATTGCCATATCATAGAAGTTTAATAGTACATTTTGCTCGTCATTACACGCGCTTTAAGATGCCGCCTATCCCAATACGCTATTTGAAATAGGAGCGAAGTAAATTAAACAAATGTGATAGAATTACGCAGAATTCTTATATTAACCATACTATAATGTGATCTATTCGGGTCTCTGATTGCCCTATCATAGAAGGTTAGTAGTGCATTTTACTCGTCATTCCACGCTCTTCAAGATGCCGCCTAGCTCAATCCGCTATCTGAAATTGGAGCTACGTAAATTGAACAAATGTGACAGAGTTACGCAGAATTCTTATATTAACCATAATATAAAAGGATATAATCGGGTCTCTGATTGCCCTATCAGAGAAGTTTAATAATGCATTATACACGTCATTTCATGCGCTTTGAGGTGCCGCTTAGCCCAATACGCTATCTCAGATAGGAGCGTCGTAAATTGAGCAAATCGTGATAGAATTACGCAGAATTCTTATATTAACCATAGTATAAGATGACCTAATCGGGACTCTGATTGCCCTATCCGAGAAGTTTAATAGTGCATTTTACTCGACATTTCATGCGCTTTAAGATGCCGCCTAGTCCAATGCGCTATCTGAAATTGGAGCTACGTAAATTGAACAAACGTGATAGAATTACGCAGAATTCTTATATTAACCATAATATAATACGATCTATTCGGGTCTCTGATTGCCCTATCATAGAAGTTTAATAGTGCATTTTACTCGTCATTTCATGCGCTTTATGATGCCGCCTAGCCAAATACGCAATCTGAAATAGGAGCGATATAAATTGAACAAATGTGATAAAATTACGTTGAATTCTTATATTAACAATAATATAAAATGATCTAATCGGGTCTCTGATTGCACTACCATAGAAGTTTAATAGTGCATTTTACTCGTCATTTCATGCGCTTTAAGATGCCACCTAGCCCAATACGCTATCTGAAATAGGGGCGACGTAAATTGGACAAATGTGATAGAATTACGTAGAATTCTTATATTTACCATAATATAATACGATCAATTGGTGTCTCTGATTGCCCTATCATAGAAGTTTAATAGTGCATTTGACTCGACATTTCATGCGCTTTAAGATGCCACCTAGCCCAATACGCTATCTGAAATAGGGGCGACGTAAATTGGACAAATGTGATAGAATTACGTAGAATTCTTGTATTTACCATAATATAATACGATCAATTGGTGTCTCTGATTGCCCTATCATAGAAGTTCAATAGTGCATTTGACTCGACATTTCATGCGCTTTAGGATGCCGCCTAGTCCAATGCGCTATCTGAAATTGGAGCTACGTAGATTGAACAAACGTGATAGAATTACGCAGAATTCTTATATTATCCATAATATAATACGATCTATTCGGGTCTCTGATTGCCCTATCATAGAAGTTTAATAGTGCATTTTACTCGTCATATCATGCGCTTTAAGGTGCCGCTTAGCCCAATACGCTATCTGAAATAGGAGCGACGTTAATTGAACAAATGTGATAGAATTTCGCTGAATTCTTATATTAACCATAATATAAGATGACATAATCGGGTCTCTGATTGCCCTATCCGAGAAGTTTAGTAGTGCATTTTACTCGACATTTCATGCGCTTTAAGATGCCGCCTAGCCCAATACGCTATCTGAAATAGGAGCTACGTAAATTGAACAAACGTGATAGAATTACGCTGAATTCTTATATTAACCATAATATAAGATGACATAATCGGGTCTCTGATTGCCCTATCCTAGAAGTTTCGTAGTGCATTTTACTCGACATTCCATGCGCTTTAAGATGCCCCTTCGCCCAATACGCTATCTGAAGTAGGAGCGACGTAAATTGAACCAACGTGATAGAATTACGCAGAATTCTTATATTTACCAGAATATAATATGATCTATTCGGGTCTCTGATTGCCCTATCATCGATGGTTAGTAGTGCATTTTACTCCACATCCCACGCGCTTTAAGATGCCGCCTAGCCCAATATACTATCTGAAATAGGAGCGCCGTAAATTGAACAAATGTGATAGAATTACGCAGAATTCTTATATTAACCATAATATAAAATGATCTAATCGGGTCGCTGATTGCCCTATCATAGATGTTTTATAGTGCATTTTACTCGACATTTCATGCGCTTTAAGATGCCGCCTCGCCAAATACGCTGTCTGACATAGGAGCGTCGTAAATTGGACAATTGTGATAGAATCTTGCTGAATTCTTATTTCAACAATAATATAAAATGATCTAACCGAGTCTCCGATTGCCCTCTCATAGAAGTTTAATAGTGCATTTTACTCGTCATTTCATGCGCTTTAAGGTGCCGCTTAGCACAATACGCTATCTGTAAGTGGAGCTACGTAAATTGACAAAATGTGATAGAGTTACGACGAATTCTTAAATTAACCATAATATAAGATGATCTAATCGGGTCTCTGAGTGCCCCATGATAGAAGTTTAATAGTTCATTTTGTTCGGCATTTCATGCGCTTTAAGGTGCCGCTTAGCCCAATACGCTATCTGAAATAGGAGCGGCGTAAATTGAACAAATGTGATAGAATTACGCAGAATTCTTATATTAACCATAATTTAAAATGATCTAATCGGGTCTCCGATTGCCATATCATAGAAGTTTAATAGTGCATTTTACTCGTCATTTTATGCGCTTTAAGGTGTCACTTAGCCCAATACGCTATTTGAAACAGGAGCGACGTAAATTGAACAAACGTGATAGAATTACGCAGAATTCTTATATTAACCATAATATAATACGATCTATTCGGGTCTCCGATTGCCCTATCATAGAAGTTTAATAATATATTTTACTCGTCATTTCATGCTCTGTAAGGTGCCATCTAGCCCAATACGCTATCTGAAATAGGAGCGACATAAATTGAACAAATGTGATAGAATTACGCAGAATTCTTATATTAACCATAATATAAGACGATCTATTCGGGTCTCTGATTGCCCTATCATAGAAGCTTAATAGTGCATTTTACTCGCCATTTCATGCTCTTTAAGGTGCCGCTTAGCCCAATACGCTATCTGAAATAGGAGCGACGTAAATTGAACAAATGTGATAGAATTTCGCTGAATTCCTAAATTAACCATAATATAGAATGATCTAATCGGGTCTTTGATTGCCCTATCATAGAAGGTTAGTAGTGCATTTTACTCGTCATTCCACGCGCTTTAAGATGCCGCCTAGCCCAATACGCTATCTGAAATTGGAGTGACATAAATTGAACAAATGTGATAGAATTACGCAGAGTTCTTATATTAACCAGAATATAAAATGATCTAATCGGGTCTCTGATTGCCTTATCCTAGAAGCTTCGTAGTGCATTTTACTCGAGATTTCATGCGCTTTAAGATGCCGCTTAGCCCAATACGCTATCTCAAATAGGAGCGACGTAAATTGAACAAATGTGATAGAATTTCGCGGCATTCTTATATTAACCGTAATATAAAATGACCTAAACGGGTCTCTGATTGCCCTATCATAGAAGGTTAGTAGTGCATTTTACTCGGCATTCCACGCGCTTTACGATGCCGCCTAGCAAAATACGCTATCTGAAATGGGAGCTACGTAAATTGACCAAATGTGATAGAGTTGCGATGAATTCTTAAATTAACAATAATATAAGATGACCTATTCGGGTCACTGATTGCCCTATCCGAGAAGTTTAGTAGTTCATTTTACTCGACACTTCATGCGCTTTAAGATGCCGCCTAGCCCAGTACGCTATCTGAAATTGAACAAACGTGATAGAATTACGCAGAATTCTTATATTAACCATAATATAGAATGTTCTAATCGGGTCTCTGATTGCCCTATCATAGAAGTTTAATAGTGCATTTTACTCGCCATTTCATGCGCTTTATGGAGCCGTTTTGCCAAATACGCAATCTGAAATAGGCGCGACGTAAATTGAATAAATGTGATTAAATTACGCTGAATTCTAATGTTAACAATAATATAAAATGATCTAATCGGAATTCTGATTGCCCTATCCTAGAAGTTTAGTAGTGCATTTTACGCGTCATATCATGCGCTTTAAGGTGACGTCTAGCCCAATCCGCTATCTCAAATTGGAGATACGTAAATTGAGCAAATGTTATAGAGTTACGACGAATTCTTAAATTAACCATAATATAAGATGATCTAATCGGGTCTCTGATTGCCCCATGAGCGAAGTTTAATAGTGCATTTTGTTCGTCATTTCATGCGCTTTAAGGTGCCGTCTAGCTCAATCCGCTATCTGAAATTGGAGCTGCGTAAATTGAACAAATGTGATAGAATTACGCTGGATTCTTATATTAAACATAATATAAAATGATCTAATCGGGTCTCTGATTGCCCTATCATAGAAGTTTAATAGTGCATTTTACTCGTCATTTCATGCGCTTTAAGATGCCACCCAGCCCAATACGCTATCTGAAATTGGAGCTACGTAAATTGAACAAGAGTGATAAAGTTTCGCTGAATTCTTAAATTAACCATAATACATAATGATCTAATCGGGTCTCTGATTGCCCTGTCATAGAAGTTTAATAGTGCATTTTACTCGTCAGTCCATGCGCATTAAGATGCGGCTTAGCCCAATTCGCTATCTGAAATAGGGGCGTCGTAAATTGAAAAATGTCATGGAATTACAGAGAATTCTTATATTAATCATAATATAAGATGATCTCATCGGGTCTCTGATTGCCCTATCCTAGAAGTTTAGCAGTGCATTTTACTCGACATTTCATGCGCTTTAAGATTCCGCTTAGCCCAATACGCTATCTGAAGTAGGAGCGACGTAATTTGAACAAACGTGATAGCGTTACGCCGAATTCTTATATTAACCATAATATAAAATGATCTATTCGGGTCGCCGATTGCCTTATCATAGAAGTTTAATAGTGCATTTTACTCGTCATTTCATGCGCTTTAAGGTGCCGCCTAGCCCAATACGCTGTCTGAAATAGGAGCGACAGGAATTGAACAAATGTGATAGAATTACGCAGAATTCTTATATGAACCATAATATAGAATGACCTTATCAGGTCTCTGATTGCCCTATCATACAAGTTTAATAGTGCATTTTGCTCGACATTTTATGCGCTTTAAGGTGCCGCCTAGCCCAATACGCTATCTGAAATTGGAGCTACGTGAGTTGAACAAGCGTGATAGAATTTCGGTGAATTCTTATATTAAACATAATATAAGATGACCTAATCGGGTCTCTGATTGCCCTCTCCGAGAAGCTTAGTGGTGCATTTTACTCGACATTTCATGCGCTTTAAGATACCACCTAGCCCAGTACGCTATCTGAAATAGGGGCGACGTAAATTGATCAAATGTGATAGAATTTCGCTGAATTCTAATATTAACAATAATATAAAATGATCTAAACGGGTCTCTGATTGCCCTATGATAGAAGCTTCGCAGTGCATTTTACTCGCCATTTCATGCGCCTCAAGGTGCCGTTTAGTCCAATACGCTATCTGAAATTGGAGCGTCGTAAATTGAACAAATGTGATAGAATTTCTCTCAATTCTTAAATAAACCATAACATAAAATGATCTAATCGGGTCACGGATTGCCCTATCATAGAAGCTTAATAGTGCATTTTATTCGTCGTTTCATGCGCTTTAAGGTGCCGCTTAGCCCAATACGCTATCTGAAATAGGAGCGACGTAAATTGAACAAATGTGATAGAATTCCGCTGAATACTTATATTAAACATAATATAAGATGACCTAATCGTGTCACTGATTGCCCTATCCGAGAAGCTTAGTAGGGCACTATACTCGACATTTCATGCGCTTTAAGATGCCACCTAGCCCAGTACGCTATCCGAAATAGGGGCGACGTAAATTGAACAAATGTGATAAAATTACGCAGAATTCTTATATTAACAATAATATAAAATGATCCAACCGGGTCTCTGATTGCCCTATCGTAGAAGCTTAATAGTGCATTTTACTCGTCATTTCATGCGCTTTAAGGTGCCGCCTAGCTCAATATGCTATCTGAAATAGGAGCGACGTAAATTGAAGAAATGTAATAAAATTACGCTGAATTCTTATATTAACAATAATATAAAATGATCTAAACGGGTCTCTGATTGCCCTATGATAGAAGTTTCGTAGTGCATTTTACTCGCCATTTCTCGCGCATTAAGATGCCGCCTAACCCAATACGATATCTGAAATAGGAGCGACGTAAATTGAACAAATGTGATAGAATTTCGCTGAATTCTTATATTAACCATAATATAATACGATCTATTCGGGTCTCTGATTGCCCTACCCTAGAAGTTTAATAGAGCATTTTTCTCGACATTTCATGCGCTTTACGATGCCACGTAGCCCTATACGCTATCTGAAATAGGAGCGACGGAAATTGACCAAATGTGATAGAATTACGCAAGAATTCTTATATTAACCATAACTTAAAATGATCTAATCGGGTTTCTGATTGCCCTATCCGAGAAGTTTAGTATCGCATTTTACTCGACATATCATGCGCTTTAAGGTGCCGCCGCGCCCAATACGCTATCTGAAATAGGAGCGACGTACATTGAACAAATGTGATAGAATTTCGCTGAATTCTTAAATTAACCATAATATAAGATGATCTTGTCGGGTCTCTGATTACCCTATCATAGAAGCTTAATAGTGCATTTTACGCGACATTTCATGCGTTCTAAGATGCCGCTTAGCATAATACGCTATCTGAAATAGGAGCGACGTAAATTGAACAAATGTGATGGAATTTCGCAGAATTCTTAAATGAACCATAATATGAAATGATCTAATCGTGTCTCTGTTTGCCCTATCATAGAAGGTTAATAGTGCATTTTACTCGTCATTCCACGCGCTTTAAGATGCCGTCTAGCCCAATACGCTATCTGAAATAGGAGCGACGTAAATTGAACAAATGTGATAGAATTACGCAGAATTCTTATATTAACCATAATATAATACGATCTATTCGGGTCTCTGATTGTCCTATCACAGAAGTTTAATAGTGCATTTTACTCGTCATTTCATGCGCTTTAAGGTGCCGCTTAGCCCAATACGCTATCTCAAATTGGAACGACGTAAATTGAACAAATGTGATAAAATTACGTTGCATTCTTAAAATAACCATAAGATAAAATGATCTAATCGGGACTCTGATTGCCCTAACATAGAAGTTTAATAGTGCATTTTACTCGTCGTTTCATGCGCTTTAAGGTGCCGCCTAGCCCAATACGCTATCTGAAATAGGAGCGACGTAAATTGAACAAATATGATAGAATTTCGCTGAATTCTTAAATTAACCATAATATAAAATGATCTAATCGGGTCTCTGTTTGCCCTACCCTAGAAGTTTAATGGTGCATTTCACTCGACATTTCATGCGCTTTAAGGTGCCACCTAGCCCAATACGCTATCAGAAATAGGGGCGACGTAAATTGAACAAATGTGATAAAATTACGCAGAATTCTTATATTAACAATAATATAAAATGATCCAACCGGGTCTCTGATTGCCCTATCGTAGAAGTTTAATAGTGCATTTTACTCGTCATTTCATGCGCTTTAAGGTGCCGCCTAGCCCAATACGCTATCTGAAATAGGAGCGACGTAAATTGAAGAAATGTAAAAAAATTACGCTGAATTCTTATATTAACAATAATATAAAATGATCTAAACGGGTCTCTGATTGCCCTATGATAGAAGTTTCGTAGTGCATTTTACTCGCCATTTCTCGCGCATTAAGATGCCGCCTAACCCAATACGATTTCTGAAATAGGAGCGACGTAAATTGAACAAATGTGATAGAATTTCGCTGAATTCTTATACTAACCATAATATAATACGATCTATTCGGGTCTCTGATTGCCCTACCCTAGAAGTTTAATAGAGCATTTTTCTCGACATTTCATGCGCTTTAAGATGCCACGTAGCCCTATACGCTATCTGAAATAGGGGCGACGTAAATTGAACAAATGTGATAAAATTACGTTGAATTCTTATATTAACAATAATATAAAATGATGTACTCGGGTCTGTGATTGCGCTATCATAGAAGTTTAATAGTGCATTTTACTCGAAATTTCATGCGTTTTAAGATGCCACCTAGCCCAATACGCTACCTGAAATGGGGGCGACGTAAATTGAACAAATGTGATAGAATTACGCAGAATTCTTATATTAACCGTAATATAATACGATCAATTCGGGTCTCTGATTGCCCTGTCATAGAAGCTTAATAGTGCATTTCACTCATCATTTCATGCGCTTTAAAGTGCCGCCTAGCCCGATACGCTATCTGACATAGGAGCGACATAAATTGAACAAATGTGTTGGATTACGCAGAATTCTTATATTAACCATAATATAACATGATCTATTCGGGTCTCTGATTGATCTATCATAGAAGCTTAACAGTGCATTTTAGACGTCATTTCATGCGCTTTAAAGTGTCCCTTGGCCTAATACGCTATCTGAAATAGGAGCGACGTAAATTGAACAAATGCGATAGAATTTCGCTGAATTCTTAAATTAACCATAATATAAAATTATCTAATCGGGTCTCTGTTTGCCCTACCCTAGAAGTTTAATAGTGCATTTTTCTGGACATTTCATGCGCTTTAAGGTGCCGCTTATCCCGATACGCTATCTGAAGTTGGAGCGACGTAAATTGAACAAATGTGATAGAATTACGCTGAATTCTTATATTAACCATAATACAAAATGATATAATCTGGTCTCTGATTGCCCTATCACAGAAGTTTAATAGTGCATTTTACTCGCCATTCCATGCGCTTTAAGGTGCCGTTTAGTCCAATACGCTATCTGAAATAGGAACGTCGTGAATTGAACAAGTGAGATAGAATTACCCTGAATTTTTATATTAATCATAGTATAAGATGATCTAAGCGGGTCGCTGATTGCCCTATCCTAGAAGTTTAGTAGTGCATTTTACTCGACATTTCATGCGCTTTAAGATGCCGCCTATCTCAGTACGATATCTGGTGTAGGAGCGACGTGAATTCGACAAATGTAATAGAGTTACGATGAATTCTTATATTAATCATACTTTAAGATGATCTAATCGGGCCTCTGATTGCCCTATCATAGAAGGTTAGTAGTGTATTTTACTCGTCATTTCATGCGCTTTAAGGTGCCGCCTATCCCAATCCACTATCTGAAATGGGAGCGACGTAAATTGAACAAATGTGATAGAATTACGCAGAATTCTTATATTAACCATAATATAAAATGATCTAATCAGGTCTCTGATTGCCGTATCATCGAAGTTTAGTAGTGCATTTTACACGTCATTTCATGCGCTTTAAGGTACCGCTTACCCCAATACGCTATCTGAAATAGGAGCGACGTAAATTGAACAAATGTGATAGAATTACACTGAATTCTTATATTAATCATACTTTAAGATGATCTAATCGGGTCTCTGATTGTCCTATCATAGAAGGTTAGTAGTGTATTTTACTTGTCATTCCACGCACTTTAAGATGCCGCTTAGCCCAATACGCTATCTGAAATAGGAACGACGTAAATTGAATAAATGTGGTTCAATTACGCTGAATTCTTATATTAACCATAATATAAAGTGGTCTAATCGGGTCTCCGACTGCCCTATCATAGAAGTTTAATAGTGCATTTTACTCGTCATTTCATGCGCTTTTAGGTGCCGCCTATCCCAATCCACTATCTGAAATTGGAGCTACGTAAATTGACCAAATGTGATAGAATTTCGCTGAATTCTCATATTAACCATAATATAAAATGACCTAATCGGGTCTCTGATTGCCCTATCCGAGAAATTTAGTAGTGCATTTTACTCGACATTTCATGCGCTTTAAGATGCCGCCACGCCCAATCCGCTATCTGAAATAGGAGCAACGTAAATTGAACGACTGTGATAGAATTACGCAGAATTCTTATATTAACCATAATATAAAATGGTCTAATCGGGTCTCTGATTGCCCTATCTTAGAAGTTTAATAGTGCATTTTACTCGTCATGTCATGCGCTTTAAGGTGCCGCTTAGCTCAATAGGCTATCTGAAATAGGAGCGACGTAAATTGAACATATGTGATAAAATTACGTTCAATTCTTTTATTAACAATAATACAGAATGATATAATCTGGTCTCTGATTGCCCTATCACAGAAGTTTAATAGTGCATTTTACTCGCCATTTCATGCGCTTCAAGGTGCCGTTTAGCCCAATACGCTATCTGAAATAAGAGCGTCGTAAATTGAACAAATGTGATAGAATTAAACTGAATTCTTATATTAATCATAATATAAGATGATCCAATCGAGTGTCTGATTTCCCTATCATAGAAGGTTAGTAGTGCATTTTACTCGTCATTCCACGCGCATTAAGATGCCGCCTATCCCAATACGCTATCTGAAATAGGAATGACGTAAATTGATCAAATGTGAAAGAATTTCGCTGAATTCTTATATTAACCATAATATAAAATGATCTAATCGGGTCTCTGATTGCCCCATCATAGAAGTATAACAGTGCATTTACTCGTCATTTCATGCGCTTTAAGGTGCCGCCACGCCCAATACGCTATCTGAAATTGGAGCTACGTAAATTGAACAAATGTGATAGAGTTTCGCTGAATTCTTAAATTAAACATAATATAAAATGATCTAATCGGCTCTCTGTTTGCCCTACGCTAGAATTTTAATAGTGCATTTTACTCGAAATTTCATGCGCTTTATGATGCAACCTAGCCCAGTACGCTATCTGAAATAGAGTCGATGTAAATTGATCAAATGTGGTAGAATTACGCTGCATTCTTATATTAATCATAATATAAGATGACCGAATCGGGTCTCTGATTGCCGTATCCTAGAAGTTTAGTAGTGCATTTTACTCGACATTTCATGCCCTTTAAGATGCCACCTAGCCCAATACGCTATCTGAAATAGGGGCGACGTAAATTGAAAAATGTGATAAAATGACGCTAAATTCTTATATTAAGAATAATATAAAATGAGCTAATCGGGTCCCCGATTGCCCTATCATAGAAGTTTAATAGTGCAATTTGCTCGTCATTTCATGCGCTTTAAGGTGCCGCCTAGCCCACTACGCTATCTGAAATTGGAGCTACGTGAATTGAACAAGTGTGATAAAGTTTCGCTGAATTCTTAAATGAACCATAATATAAAATGATCTAATCGGGTCTCTGATTACCCTATCATGGAAGCTTAATAGTACATTTTACTCGTCATTTCATGCGCTTTAAGGTGCCGTTTAGCACAATACGCTATCTGAAATAGGAGCGACGTAAATTGAACAAATGTGAGAGAATTACGCAGAATTCTTATATTAACCATTATATAGAATGATATAATCGGGTCTCTGGTTACCCTATCATAGAAGTTTAATAGTGCATTTTACTGGTCAGTCCATGCGCTTTTAGATGCCGCCTATCCCAATACGCTATCTGAAATAGGAGCGACGTAAATTGAACAAATGTGATAGAATTACGCTGCATTCTTATATTAATCATAATATAAGATGACCTAATCGGGTCTCTGATTACCCTATCCTAGAAGTATAGTAGTGCATTTTACTCGTCATTTCATGCGCCTGAAGGTGCCGTCTAGCCCAACCCGCTATCTGAAATTGGAGCTGCGTATATTCAACAAATGAGATAGAGTTACGCAGAATTCTTGTATTAACCATAATATAAAATGATCTAATCGGGTCTCAGATTGCCCTATTATAGAAGGTTAGTAGTGGATCTTACTTTTCATTCCACGCACATTAAGATGCCGCCTAGCCCAATACGCTATCTGAAATAGGAGCGACGTAAATTGAACAAGTGTGATAGAATTACGCTGCATTCTTATATTAATCATAATATAAGATGACTTAATCGGGTCTCTGATTGCCCTATCTGAGAAGTTTAGTAGTGCATTTTACTCGACATTTCATGCGCTTTAAAATGCCGCCCCGCCCAATACGCTATCTGAAATAGGAGCGACGTAAATTGAACAAGTGTGATAGAATTACGCTGAATTCTTATATTAATCATAATATAAGATGACTTAATCGGGTCTCTGATTGCCCTATCCGAGAAGTTTGGTAGTGCATTTTACTCGACATTTCATGCGCTTTAAGATGCCGCCACGCCCAATACGCTATCTGAAATAGGAGCGACGTAAATTGAACAAATGTTATAGAATTTCGCTGAATTCTTAAATTAACCATAATATGAAATGATCTAATCGGGTCTCTGTTTGCACTACCCTAGGAGTTTAATAATGCATTTTACTCGACATTTCATGCGCTTTAAGATGCCACCTAGCCCCATACGCTATCTGAAATAGGGGCGACGTAAATTGAACGAATGTGATACAATTACGTTGAATTCTTATATTAACAAGAATATAAGTTGATCTAATCGGGTCTCTGATTGCCCTATCACAGAAGTTTATTAGTGCATTTTACTCGTCATTTCATGCGCTTTAAGGTGCCGCCTAGCCGAATACGCTACCTGCAATACGGGCGACGTGAATTGAACGAATGTGATAGAATTACGCAAAATTCTTATATTAATCATAATCGAAAATGATCTAATCGGGTCTCTGATTGCCCTATCAAAGATGTTTGATAGTGCATTTTACTCGTCATTTCATGCGCATTAAGGTGCCGCTTGGCCCAATACGCTATCTGAAATCGGAGCGACGTAAATTGAACAAATGTGATAAAATTACGCTGCATTCTTATATTAACAATAATATAAAATGATATAATCGGGTCTCTGATTGCCCTATCATAGAAGTTTAATGGTGTATTTTGCACGTCATTTCACGCGCTTTAAGGTGCCGTTTAGCACAATACGCTATCTGAAATAGGAAAGACGTAAATTGAACATATGTGATAGTAATTCGCTGAATTCTTATATTAACCATAATATAAAATGATCTAATGGGGTCTCTGATTGACCTATCCGAGAAGTTCAGTAGTGAATATCACTCGACATTTCATGCGCTTTAACATGCCTCCTAGCCGAGTACGCTATCTGAAGTAGGAGCGACGTAAATTGAACAAATGTGATAGAATTTCGCTGAATTCTTAAATTAACCATAATATAATACGATCTACTCGGGTCTCTGATTGCCCTATCATAGAAGTTTAGGGGTGCATTTTACTCGACATTACATGCGCTTTAAGATTCCACCTAGCCCAATACCCTATCTGAAATAGGGGCGACGTAAATCGAACAAATGTGATAGAATTTCGCTGAATTCTTAAATCAACCATAATATAAAATGATCTAATCGGGTCTCTGATTTCCCGATCATAGAAGTTTAATAGTGCATTTTACTCGTCATTTCATGCGCTTTAAGGTGCCGCTTAGCGCAATACGCTATCTGAAATAGGAGCGACGTAAATTGAACAAATGTGATAAAATTTCGCTGAATTCTTATATTAACCATAATATAAGATGACCTAATTGGTCTCTGTTAGCCCTATCCGAGAAGTTTAGCAGTGCATTTTACTCGACATTTCATGCGCTTTAAGATGCCGCCTACTCCAATACTCTATCCGAAATTGGAGCTACGTAATTTGAACAAACGTGATAGAATTACGCAGAATTCTTATATTAACCATAATATAATACGATCTATTCGGGTCTCTGATTGCCCTATCATAGAAGTTTAATAATGCATTTTACTCATCATTTCATGCGTTTTAAGGTGCCGCTTGGCCCAATACGCTATCTGACATAGGGGCGATGTAAATTGAAGAAATGTGATAAAATTTCGCTGAATTCTTATATTAACCATAATATAAGATGACCTAATCGGGTCTCTGATTGCCCCATCCGAGAAGTTTGGTAGTGCATTTTACTCGCATTTCATGCGCTTTAAGATGCCGCCTAGACCAATACGCTATCTGAAATAGGAGCGATATAAATTGAACAAGTGTGATAAAATTACGTTGAATTCTTATGTTAACAATAATATAAAATGATCTAATCGGGTCTCTGTTTGACCTACCCTAGAAGTTTAATAGTGAATTTTACTCGACATCTCGTGCGCTTTAAGATGCCGCCTAGCTCAATACGTTATCTGAAATTGGAGCTACGTAAATTGAACAAACGTGATAGAATTACGCAGAATTCTTATATTAACCATAATATAATACGATCTATTCGGGTCTCTGATTGGCCTATCATAGAAGTTTAATACTGCATTTTACGCGTCATTTCATGCGCTTTAAGGTGCTGCTTAGCCCAATACGCTATCTGAAATACGAGCGACGTAAATTGAACAAATGTGATAGAATTTCGCTGAATTCTTATGTTAACCATAATATAAAATGATCTAATCGGGCCTCTGATTGCCGTATCCGAGAAGTTTCGTAGTGCATTTTACTCGACATTTCATGCGCTTTAAGCTGCCGCCTAGCCCAAAACGCTATCTGGAATTGGAGCTACGTAAATTGAACAAACGTGATAGAATTACGCAGAATTCTTAAATTAACCATAATACAATACGATCTATTCGGGTCTCTGATTGCCCTATCATAGAAGTTTAATAGTGCAGTTTACTCGTCATTTCGTGCGCTTTAAGGTGCCGCCTAGCCCAATACGCTATCTGAAATTGGAGCGACATAAATTGAACAAATGTGATAGAATTACGCACAATTCTTAGATTAACCATAATATAGAATGATCCAATCGGGTCTTTGATTGCCCTATCATAGAAGGTTAGTAGTGCATTTTACTCGTCATTATACGCGCTTTAAGATGCCGCCTAGCCCAATACGCTATCTGAAATAGGAGTGACGTAAATTGAACAAATGTGACAGAATTTCGCTGAATTCTTAAATGAACCTTAATATAAAATCATCTAATCGGGTCTCTGTTTGCTCTACCCTAGAAGTTCAATAGTCCATTCTACTCGTCATTTCATGCGCTTTAAGTTGCCACCTAGCCCAATACGCTATCTGAAATAGGGGCGACGTAAATTGAACAAATGTGATAAAATTACGTTGAATTCTTATATTAATGTTACGTATGAAGAATATTTTTTCCGTTCGCTTTCCTTATGTTTCTCAAGCTCGCGCCCGAGGAAGGAAAACGCCCTAAAACCCCTTCATGTTTATCTCGCGTGTAACGACGGGAGCATGAGCAACATTCCGACGGATAGCAACCAGAAGCCAAAGCTGATTCATCTAGGATCCATGAAGATCTCCTTATATGGAAATCTTAATGGATCCCCACCCATTTTTCGGTATATATAAACCCTCAGATTTTAACCCTCTTGGGAAGATCTGAAAAGTCGTTCGGAATGTTACGTCGCATTACGTTCGTTAAAGAGTTGGTTGCATCTCGTGAGATCGGGCTCAACTTCCCCTTCGAATCAACAGTTAACCTTATAGAATCCGCGAGTTCGGTAGAAAATCTATTCGGCATTCTTCTTAAACCGCTCTTCTGTCCCCGCATTGCCAGTGGGTCAACACCGAGCATCCATCGCATAGGTAATAGAAACATTAAACTATTCGCGATACACACATCCACTTGTAACAAGACTGACTTTTTGAATATACATTTAGTGTTCATTTATAAATTACATCTCTTTCAAAACCCATCAATTATACCAGCAATCCTCATAATAGTAGTTGAACGTTCCCACACGATATAACTTTACCGCTCGAGTTATATCGACTTTTAATTTAGAGTTACGAGGCTAAACTAACATTTCCTGCGACTCCCTGATTTCGCATCAGGTTCGTTCACACAACACATTTATCCAAAAGAGTTTTCTCTAACCTAGTGGCTCCCCAGTTTCGCATTGGATTCGTCCACGAAATCTAACCCATCCTGCGGCTCCCTGGTTTCGCACCAGGTTCGTCCGTATCCTGCAGCTGCCTGATTACGCATCAGGTTCGTTTGTAAACTCATCCAACCTCCTACAGCTCCCTGATTTCGCATCAGGTTCGTCTGTAATTTCTCCAACCTCCTGCAGCTCCCTGATTTCGCATCAGGTTCGACTGCACGTATCATCCTAGTGAATCCCTGATTTCGCATCAGGTTCGTTCACGAAGTTTCAACCTCCTGCGGCTCCCTGATTTCGCATCAGGTTCGTCCACACGTGTCTCCATCCTAGAGGCTCCCTGATTTCGCATCAGGTTCGTCCTCGTTTTCAAAATCCTAGCGGCTCCCTGATTTCGCATCAGGTTCGTCCGCGTACCACACTAACAAACTGATAAACCATATTCCTTGCAAAATACACCTCGCCGGCCTCACGGGTTGCTAACGGCCCTGGCTCGTAACATTAACAATAATATATGATTTACTCGTTTCTCTGATTGCCCTATCATAGAAGTTTAATAGTGCATTTTACTCGACATTTCATGCGCTTTAAGATGCCACATAGCCCAATACGCTATCTGAAATAGGGGCGACGTAAATTGAACAAATGTGATAAAATTTCGCTGAATTCTTATATTAACCATAATATAAGATGACCTAACCGGGTCACTGTTAGCCCTATCCGACAAGTTTAGTAGTGCATTTAACTCGACATTTCATGCGCTTTAAGATGCCGTCTAGCCCAATACGCTATCTGAAATTGGAGCTACGTAAATTGAACAAACGTGATAGAATTACGCACAATTCTTATATTAACCATAATATAATACGATATATTCGGGTCTCTGATTGCCCTATCATAGAAGTTTAATAGTGCATTTTACTCGCCATTTCATGCGCTTTAAGGTGCCGCCTAGCCCAATACGCTATCTGAAATAGGGGCGACGTAAGTTGAACAAATGTGATAAAATTACGTCGAATTCTTATATTAACAATAATATAAAATGATCTAATCGGGTCTCTGATTGCTCTATCATAGAAGTTTAATAGTGCATTTTGCTCGGCATTTCATGCGCTTTAAGGTTCCGTCTATCCCAATACGCTATCTGAAGTTGGAGCGACGTAAACTGAACAAATGTGATAGAATTTCTCTGATTTCTTATATTAACCATAATATGAAATGATCTAATCGGGTCTCCGATTGCCCTATCATGGAAGTTTAATAGTGCATTTTACTTGTCGTTTCATGCGCTTTAAGGTGCCGCCTAGCCCAATCCACTATCTGAAATTGGAGCTACGTAAGTTGATCAAATGTGATAGAGTTACGACGAATTCTTAAATTAACCATAATATAAGATGATCTAATCGGGTCTCTGATTGCCCTATCATAGAAGTATAATAGTGCATTTTGCTCGGCATTTCATGCGCTTTAAGGTGCCTCCTAGCCCAATACGCTATCAGAAATAGGAGCGACGTAAATGGAACAAATGCGATAGAATTTCGCTGAATTATTAAATTAACCATAATATGAAATGATCTAATCGGGTCTCTGTTTGCCCTACCCTATAAGTTTGATAGTGCATTTTACTCGACATTACATGCGCTTTAAGATGCCACCTAGCCCAATACGCTATCTGAAATAGGGGCGACGTAAATTGAACAAATGTGATAAAATTACGTTGAATTCCTATATTAACAATAATATAAAATGATCTAATCGGGTCTCTGATTGCCCTATCATAGAAGTTTAACAGTGCATTTTAATCGCCATTTCGTGCGCTGTAAGGTGCCGCTTAGCCCAATTCGCTATCTGAAATAGGATCGACGTAAGTTGAACAAATGTGATAGAATTTCGCTGAATTCTTATATTAACCATAATATAAGATGACCTAATCGGGTCTCTGATTGCCCTATCCCAGAAGTTTAGTGGTGCATTTTACTCGGCATGTCATGCGCTTTAAGATGCCGTCTAGCCCAATACGCTATCTGAAATTGGAGCTACGTAAATTGAACAAACGTGATAGAATTACGCAGAATTCTTATATTAACCATAATATAATACGATCTATTCGGGTCTCTGATTGCCCTATCACAGAAGTTTAATAGTGCATTTTACTCGACATTTCATGCGCTTTAAGATGCCACCTATCACAATACGCTATCTGAAATAGGGGCGACGAAAATTGAACAATTGTGATAAAATTAAGCAGAATTCTTATATTAACAATAATATAAAATGATCTAATCGGGTCTCTGATTGCCCTATCATAGAAGATTAATAGGTCATTTTACTCGCCATTTCATGCTCTTTAAGGTGCCGCCTAGCCCAATCCGCAATCTGAAATTGGAGCTACGTAAATTGAACCAATGTGACAGAGTTACGCATAATTCTTATATTAACAATAATATAAAATGATCTAATCGGGTCTCTGTTTGCCCTACCCTAGAAGTTTAATAGTGCATCTTACTCGACATTTCATGCGCTTTAAAATGCCTCCTAGCCGAGTACGCTATCTGAAGTAGGAGCGACGTAAATTGAACAAATGTGATAGAATTTCGCTGAATTCTTATATTAACCATAACATGAAATGATTTAATCGGGTCTCTGATTACCCTAACATAGAAGCCTAATCGTGCATTTTACTCGACATTTCATGCGCTTTAAGGTGCCGCCTAGCCCAATTCGCTATCTGAAGTTGGAACTACGTAAATTGAACAAGTGTGATAAAGTTTCGCTGAATTCTTACATTAACCATAATATAAAATGATCTAATCGGGTCTCTGATTACCCTAACACAGAAGCTTAATAGTGCATTTTACTCGACATTTCATCCGCTTTAAGGTGCCGCCTAGCCCAATTCGCTATCTGAAATTGGAACTACGTAAATTGAACAAGTGTGATAAAGTTTCGCTGAATTCTTATATTAACCATAATATAAAATGATATAATCGGGTCTCTGATTACCCTAACATAGAAGCTTAATAGTGCATTTTACTCGACATTTCATCCGCTTTAAGGTGCCGCCTAGCCCAATTCGCTATCTGAAATTGGAACTACGTAAATTGAACAAGTGTGAGAAAGTTTCGCTGAATTCTTATGTTAACCATAATATAAAATGATCTAATCGGGTCTCTGATTACCCTAACATAGAAGCTTAATAGTGCATTTTACTCGACATTTCATCCGCTTTAAGGTGCCGCTTATCCCGATACGCTATCAGAAATAGGAGCGACGTAAATTGAACAAATGTGATAGAAATTCGCTGAACCCTTATATTAACCATAATATAAAATGATCTAATCGGGTCTCTGATTTCCCTATCATAGAAGTTTAGTAGTGCATTTTACTCAACATTTTATGCGCTTTCAGATGCCAGCTAGCCCAATACGCTATCTGAAATAGGGGCGACGTAAATTGAACAAATGTGATAGAATTTCGCTGAATTCTTATATTAACCATAGTATAAGATGATCTAATCGGTCCTCTGATTGCCCTATCCGAGAAGTTTAGTAGTGCATTTTACTCGGCATTTCATGCGCTTTAAGATGGCGCCTAGCACAATACGCTATCTGAAATTGGAGCTACGTAAATTGAACAAACGTGTTAGAATTACGCAGGATTTTTATGTTAACCATAATATAATACGGTCTATTCGGGTCTATGATTGCCCTATCATAGAAGTTTAATAGGGCATGCTACTCGACATTTCATGCGCTTTAAGGTGCCGCTTGGCCCAATACGCTATCTGAAATAGGAGCGACGTAAATTGAACAAATGTGATAGAATTTCGCTGAATTCTTAAATTAACCATAATATAAAATGATCTAATCGGGTCTCTGTTTGCCCTACCCTAGAAGTTTAATAGTGCATTTTACTCGACATTTCATGCGCTTTCAGATTCCACATAGCCCAATACGCCATCTGAAATAGGGGCGACGTAAATTGAACAAATGTGATAGAAATTCGCTGAATACCTATATTAACCATAATAGAAAATGATCTAATCGGATCTCTGATTGACCTATCCAAGAAGTTTAGTAGTGCATTTTAGTCGACATTTCATGCGTTTTAAGATGCCGCACAGCCCAATACGCTATCTGAAATAGGAGCGTCGTAAATTGAACAAATGTAATAGATTTACACTGAATTCTTATATTAATCATAATATAAGATGATCTAAGCGGGTCTCTGATTGCCCTATCATAGAAGTTTAATAATGCATCTTACTCGTCATTTCATGCGCTTTAAGGCGCCGCTTATCCCGATACGCTATCAGAAATAGGAGCGACGTAAATTGAACAAATGTGATAGAAATTCGCTGAATACCTATATTAACCATAATAGAAAATGATCTAATCGGATCTCTGATTGACCTATCCGAGAAGTTTAGTAGTGCATTTTAGTCGACATTTCATGCGTTTTAAGATGCCGCACAGCCCAATACGCTATCTGAAATAGGAGCGTCGTAAATTGAACAAATGTAATAGATTTACACTGAATTGTTATATTAATCATAATATAAGATGATCTAATCGGGTCTCTGATTGCCCTATCACAGAAGTTTAATAGTGCATTTCACTCGTCATTTCATGCGCTTTAAGATACCGCCTAGCCCAATACGCTATCTGAAATAGGAGCAACGTATACTGAAGAAATGTGATATAATTACGATGAATTCTTATATTAACCATAATGTAAGATGATCTAATCGGGTCTCTGCTTGCCCCACCGTAGAAGTTTAATAGTGTATTCCACTCGACATTCCTCGCGCTTTAGCATGCCGCCTAGCCAAGCAGGCTATCTGAAATAGGAGTGACGTAAATTGAACAAATGTGATAGAGTTACGCTGAATTCTTATATTAACCGTAATATAAAACGATCTAGTCGGGTCTCTCTTTGACTTACCCTATACGTTTAACAGTGCATTTCTCTCGTCATGCCACGCGCTTTAGGATGCCGCCTAGCCCAGTAGGCTATCTGAAATAAGAGCGACGTAAATTGAACAAATGTGATAGAATTTCGATGAACTCTTATATTAACCATAATGTAAAATGATCTAATCCTGTCTCTGTTCGCCCCACCCTAGAAGTTTAATAGTGCAATTCACTTGCCATTCCAAGCGCTTTAGGATGCCGCCTAGCCCAATAGGCTATCTGAAATAGGAGCGACGTAAATTGAACAATTGTGATTGAATTTCGCTGAATTCTTATATTAACCATAATATAAAATGATCTAATCTGGTTTCTGATTGCCCTATCATAGAAGGTTAGTAGTGCATTTTACTCGCCATATCATGCGCTTTAAGGTGCCGCTTAGCCCAATACGCTATCTCAAATTGGAACGACGTAAATTGAACAAATGTGATAAAATTACGTTGCATTCTTAAAATAACCATAAGATAAAATGATCTAATCGGGACTCTGATTGCCCTAACATAGAAGTTTAATAGTGCATTTTACTCGTCGTTTCATGCGCTTTAAGGTGCCGCCTAGCCCAATACGCTATCTGAAATAGGAGCGACGTAAATTGAACAAATATGATAGAATTTCGCTGAATTCTTAAATTAACCATAATATGGAATGATCTAATCGGGTCTCTGTTTGCACAACCCTAGGAGTTTTATAATGCATTTTACTCGACATTTCATGCGCTTTAAGATGCCACCTAGCCCCATACGCTATCTGAAATAGGGGCGACGTAAATTGAACGAATGTGATACAATTACGTTGAATTTTTATATTCACAAGAATATAAGTTGATCTAATCGGGTCTCTGATTGCCCTATCACAGAAGTTTATTAGTGCATTTTACTCGTCATTTCATGCGCTTTAAGGTGCCGCCTAGCCCATTACGCTATCTGAAATAGGAGCGACGTAAATTGAACAAATGTGATAGAATTTCGCTGAATTCTTAAATTAACCATAATATGAAATGATCTAATCGGGTCTCTGTTTGCACTACCCTAGGAGTTTAATAATGCATTTTACTCGACATTTCATGCGCTTTAAGATGCCACCTAGCCCCATACGCTATCTGAAATAGGGGCGACGTAAATTGAACGAATGTGATACAATTACGTTGAATTCTTATATTAACAAGAATATAAGTTGATCTAATCGGGTCTCTGATTGCCCTATCACAGAAGTTTATTAGTGCATTTTACTCGTCATTTCATGCGCTTTAGGGTGCCGCCTAGCCCATTACGCTATCTGAAATAGGAGCGCCGTAAATTGAACAAATGTGATAGAATTACGCTGAATGCTTATATTAACTATAATATGAAATGATCTAATCGGGTCTCTGATTGCCCTATCCTAGAACTTTACTAGTGCATTTTACTCGACATTTCATGCGCTTTAAGATGCCGCCTAGCCGAATACGCTACCTGCAATACGGGCGACGTGAATTGAACGAATGTGATAGAATTACGCAAAATTCTTATATTAACCATAATCGAAAATGATCTAATCGGGTCTCTGATTGCCCTATCAAAGATGTTTGATAGTGCATTTTACTCGTCATTTCATGTGCTTTAAGGTGCCGCCTAGACCAATACACTATCTGAAATTGGACCTACGTAAATTGAACAAATGTGATAGAATCTTGCTGAATTCTTAAATTAACCATAATATAAAATGATCTAATCGGGTCTCTGATTGCCATATCGTAGAAGGTTGGTAGTGCATTTTGCTCGTCATTCCACGCGCTTTAAGATGCCGCATAGCCCAATACGCTATCTGAAATTGTAGCTACATAAATTGAACAAGTGTGATAGAGTTTCGCTGAATTCTTAAATTAACCATAATATAAAATTATCTACTCGGCTCTCTGTTTGCCCTACCCCAGAAGTTTAATAGTGCATTTTACTCGACATTTCATGCGCTTTAAGATGCCACCTAGCCCAATACGCTATCTGAAATAGGGGCGACGTAAATTGAACAAATGTGATAAAATTACGCTGCATTCTTATAATAACAATAATATAAAATGATCTAATCGTGTCTCTGATTGCCCTATCATAGAACGTTAGTAGTGCATTTTACACGTCATTTCATGCGCTTTAAGTTGCAGTCTAGCCCGATCCGCTATCTTAAATTGGAGCGACGTAAATTGAACAAATGTGATAGTATTACGCAGAATTCTTATACTAACCATAATTTAAAATGATCCAATCGGGTCTCTGATTGCACTATCTTAGAAGTTGAACAGTGCATTTTACTCGTCATTTCATGTGCTTCTAGGTGCCGCCTAGCACAATACGCTCTCTGAAATTGGAGCTACGTAAATGGAACAAGCGTGATAGAGTTTCGCTGAATTCTTAAATTAACCATAATATGAAATGATCTAATCGGGTCTCTGTTTGCCCTACCCAAGAATTTTAATAGTGCATTTTACTCATCATTCCACGCGCTTTAATGTGCCGCTTAGCCCAATACGCTATCTCAAATAGGAGCGACGTAAATTGAACAATTGTGATTGAATTTCGCTGAATTCTTAAATTAACCATAATATAAGATGACCTACTCGGGTCTCCGATTACCCTATCATAGAAGCTTAATAGTGAATTTCATTTGTCATTTCATGCGCTTTAACGTGCAGCTTAGCCCGATACGCTTTCTGAAATTGGAGCTACGTAAACTGAACAAACGTGATAGAATTTCGCAAAATTCTTATATTAACCATAATATAATACGATCTATTCGGGTCTCCGATTGCCCTATCATAGAAGTTTAATAGTGCATTCTACTCGACATTTCATGCGCTTTAAGATGCCACCTGGCCCAAAACGCTATCTGAAATAGGAGCGACGTAAATTGAACAAATGTGATAGAATTTTGCTGAATTCTTATATTAACCATAATATATAATGATCTAATCGGGTCTCTGGTTGCCCTATCATAGAAGTTTAATAGTGCATTTTACTCGTCATTGCATGCGCTTTAAGGTGCTGCTTAGCCGAATACGCCATCTGAAACAGGAGCGACGTAAATTGAACAAATGTGATACAATTTTGCTGAATTCTTATCTTAACCGTAATATAAAATGATCTAATCGGGTCTCTGTTTGCCTTACCCTAGAAGTTTAATAGTGCATGTCGCTCGTCATTTCATGCTCTTTGAGATGCCGCTTAGCCCAATACCGTATCTGAAATACGAGCGACGTAAATTTAACAAATGTCATAGGATTTCGCTGAATTCTTATATTAACCATAATGTAAAGTGACCTAATCCGGTCTCCGTTCGCCCTAACCTAGAAGTTTAATAGTGCATCTTACTCGCACTTTCATGCGCTTTGAGATGGCGCTTAGCCCAATACGCTATCTGGAATAGGAGCGACGTAAATTGAACAAACGTCATAGAATTTTGCTGAATTCTTTAATTAACCATAATATACAATGATCTAATCGGGTCTCCGATTGCCCCACCCTAGAAGTTTAATAGTGCATTCTACTCGACATTTCATGCGCTTTAAGATGCCACCTGGCCCAAAACGCTATCTGAAATAGGAGCGACGTAAGTTGAACAAATTTGATAAAATTTCTCTGAATTCTTATCTTAACCGTAATATAAAATGATCTAACCGGGTCCCTGTTTGCCTTACACTAGAAGCTTCGTAGTGCATTTTATTCGCCATTTCATGCGCTTTGAGATGCCGCGTAGCACGATACGCTATCTGAAATAGTAGCGACGTAAATTGAACAAATTTGATAAAATTTCGCTGGATTCTTATATTAACCATAATATATAATGATCTAATCGGGTCTCTGATTGCCCTATCGTAGAAGGTTAGTAGGGCATTTTACTCATCATTCCACGCGCTTTAAGATTCCGCCAAGCCCATTACGCTATCTGAAATAGGAGCGACGTAAATTGAACAAATGTGATAGAATTTCGCGGAATTCTTATAATAACAATAATATAAAATGATCTAATCGAGTCTCTGATTGCCCTATCATAGAAGGTTAGTAGTGCATTTTACTCGTCATTTCATGCGCTTTAAGGCTCCGCCTAGCCCAATCCGCTATCTGAAATAGTAGCGACGTAAATTGAACAAGGGTGATAGAGTTTCGCTGAATTCTTATATTAACCATAATATAATATGATCTATTCGGGTCTCCGATTGCCCTATCATAGAAGTTTAATAGTGCATTTTACTCGACATTCCACGCGCTTTAAGATGCCGCCTAGCCCAATACGCTCCCTGAAATTGGAGCTACGTAAATTGAACAAGTGTGATAGAGTTTCGCTGAATTCTTAAATTAACCGTAATATAAAATGATCTAATCGGGTCTCTGTTTGCCCTACCCTAGAAGTTTAACAGTGCATTTTACTCGACATATCATGCGCTTTAAGATGCCACGTAGCCCAATACGCTATCTGAAATAGGGGCGACGTAAATTGAAGAAATGTGATAAAATTACGTTGAATTCTTATATTAACAATAATATACAATGATCTAATCGGGTCTCCGATTGCCCTATCTATCATAGAAGTTAAATAGTGGATTTTACTCGCCATTCTACGCGCTTTAAGATGCCGCATAACCCAATACGCTATCTGAAATAGGAGCGACGTAAATTGAACAAATGTGATAGAATTTCGCTGAATTCTTAAATTAACCATAATATAAGATGACCTAATCGGGTCTCTGATTGCCCTATCCGAGAAGTTTAGTAGTGCATTTTAATCGACATTTCATATGCTTTAAGATGCCACCTAGCCCAGTACGCTATCTGAAATAGGGGCGACGTAAATGGAACAAGTGTGATAAAATTACTCAGAATTCTTATATTAACAATAATATAAAATGATCTAATCGGGTCTCCGATTACCCTATCCTAGAAGCTTAATAGTGAATTTCATTCGTCATTTCATGCGCTTTAACGTGCAGCTTAGCCCGATACGCTATCTGAAATTGGAGCTACGTAAACTGAACAAACGTGATAGAATTTCGCAAAATTCTTATATTAACCATAATATAATACGATCTATTCGGGTCTCCGATTGCCCTATCATAGAAGTTTAATAGTGCATTCTACTCGACATGTCATGCGCTTTAAGATGCCACCTGGCCCAAAACGCTATCTGAAATAGGAGCGACGTAAATTGAACAAATGTGATAGAATTTCGCTGAATTCTTAAATTAACCATAATATAAAATGATCTAATCGGGTCTCTGTTTGCCCTACCCTAGAAGTTTAATAGTGCATTTTACTCGACATTTCATGCGCTTTCAGATTCCACATAGCCCAATACGCCATCTGAAATAGGGGCGACGTAAATTGAACAAATGTGATAGAATTACACTGAATTCTTATATTAATCATAATATAAGATGATCTAAGCGGGTCTCTGATTGCCCTATCATAGAAGTTTAATAGTGCATCTTACTCGTCATTTCATGCGCTTTAAGGCGCCGCTTATCCCGATACGCTATCAGAAATAGGAGCGACGTAAATTGAACAAATGTGATAGAAATTCGCTGAATACCTATATTAACCATAATAGAAAATGATCTAATCGGATCTCTGATTGACCTATCCGAGAAGTTTAGTAGTGCATTTTACTCGACATTTCATGCGTTTTAAGATGCCGCACAGCCCAATACGCTATCTGAAATAGGAGCGTCGTAAATTGAACAAATGTAATAGATTTACACTGAATTGTTATATTAATCATAATATAAGATGATCTAATCGGGTCTCTGATTGCCCTATCACAGAAGTTTAATAGTGCATTTCACTCGTCATTTCATGCGCTTTAAGATACCGCCTAGCCCAATACGCTATCTGAAATAGGAGCAACGTATACTGAAGAAATGTGATATAATTACGCTGAATTCTTATATTAACCATAATGTAAGATGATCTAATCGGGTCTCTGCTTGCCCCACCCTAGAAGTTTAATAGTGTATTCCACTCGACATTCCTCGCGCTTCAGCATGCCGCCTAGCCCAGCAGGCTATCTGAAATAGGAGTGACGTAAATTGAACAAATGTGATAGAGTTACGCTGAATTCTTATATTAACCGTAATATAAAACGATCTAGTCGGGTCTCTCTTTGACTTACCCTATACGTTTAACAGTGCATTTCTCTCGTCATGCCACGCGCTTTAGGATGCCGCCTAGCCCAGTAGGCTATCTGAAATAAGAGCGACGTAAATTGAACAAATGTGATAGAATTTCGATGAACTCTTATATTAACCATAATGTAAAATGATCTAATCCTGTCTCTGTTCGCCCCACCCTAGAAGTTTAATAGTGCAATTCACTTGCCATTCCAAGCGCTTTAGGATGCCGCCTAGCCCAATAGGCTATCTGAAATAGGAGCGACGTAAATTGAACAATTGTGATTGAATTTCGCTGAATTCTTATATTAACCATAATATAAAATGATCTAATCTGGTTTCTGATTGCCCTATCATAGAAGGTTAGTAGTGCATTTTACTCGCCATATCATGCGCTCTGAGATGCCGCTTAGCCCAACACGCTATCTGAAATAGGAGCGACTTAAATTGAACAAATGTGATAGAATTTCGCTGAATTCTTATATTAACCGTAATATAAATAGATCTAGTCGGGTCTCTCTTTGACTTACCCTATACGTTTAACAGTGCATTTCACTCGTCATGCCACGCGCTTTAGGATGCCGCCTAGCCCAGTAGGCTATCTGAAATTGGAGCTACGTAAATTGAACAAGGGTGATAGAGTTTCGCTGAATTCTTATATTAACCATAATATATAATGATCTAATCGGGTCTCTGATTGCCCTACCGTAGAAGGTTAGTAGGGCATTTTACTCATCATTCCACGCGCTTTAAGATTCCGCCTAGCCCATTACGCTATCTGAAATAGGAGCGACGTAAATTGAACAAATGTGATAGAATTTCGCGGAATTCTTATAATAACAATAATATAAATTGATCTATTCGAGTCTCTGATTGCCCTATCATAGAAGTTTAATTGTGCATTTTACTCGCAATTTCTTGCGCTTTGAGATGCCGCTTAGCCCAATACGCTCTCTGAAATAGGGGCGACGTAAATTGAACAAATATGATAAAATCACTCTGAATTCTTATATTAACAATAATATAAAATGATCTAAACGGATCTCTGATTGCCCTATCCGAGAAGTTTAGTATTGCATTTTACTCGACATTTCATGCGCTTTAAGATGCCGCCTAGCCTAATACGCTATCTGTAATAGGAGAGACGTAAACTGAACAAATGTGATGGAATTACGCTGCATTCTTATATTAATCATAATATAAAATCATATAATCGGGTCTCTAATTGCCCTATCATAGAAGTTTAGTAGTGCATTTTACTCGTCATTTCATTCGCTTTAAGGTGCCGCTCCGCCCAATACTGTATCTGAAATAGGGGCGACGTAAATTGAACAAATGTGATAAAATTACGCCGCATTCTTATATTAACAATAATGTAAAATGATCTAAACGGATCTCTGATTGCCCTACCCGAGAAGTTTAGTATTGCATTCTACTCGACATTTCATGCGCTTTAAGATGCCGCCTCGCCCAATACGCTATCTGAAATAGGAGCGACGTAAATTGAACAAATGTGATAGAATTTCGCTGAATTCTTATATTAACCATAATATAAAATGATATAATCGGGTCTCTGATTGCCCTATCAAAGAAGTTTAGTAGTGCATTTTACTTAACATTCCATGCGCATTAAGATGCGGCTTAGCCCAGTTCGCTATCTGAAATAGGAGCGTCGTAAATTGAAAAATGTCATAGAATTACACTGAATTCTTATATTAATCATAATATAAGATGGTCTAATCGGGTCTCTGATTGCCCTATCCTAGAAGTTTAGTAGTGCATTTTACTTGTCATTTCATGCGCTTTAAGGTGCGCTTCGCCCAATACGCTATCTGAAATAAGAGCGACGTAAATTGGACAAATGTGATAGAATTTCGCTGAATCCTTATATTAACCATAATATAAAATGATCTAATCGGGTCTCTGATTTCCCTATCATAGAAGTTTAGTAGTGCATTTTACTCAACATTTTATGCGCTTTCAGATGCCAGCTAGCCCAATACGCTATCTGAAATAGGGGCGACGTAAATTGAACAAATGTGATAGAAATTCGCTGAATTCCTATATTAACCATAATAGAAAATGATCTAATCGGATCTCTGATTGACCTATCCGAGAAGTTTAGTAGTGCATTTTACTCGACATTTCATGCGTTTTAAGATGCCGCACAGCCCAATACGCTATCTGAAATAGGAGCGTCGTAAATTGAACAAATGTAATAGATTTACACTGAATTGTTATATTAATCATAATATAAGATGATCTAATCGGGTCTCTGATTGCCCTATCACAGAAGTTTAATAGTGCATTTCACTCGTCATTTCATGCGCTTTAAGATACCGCCTAGCCCAATACGCTATCTGAAATAGGAGCAACGTATACTGAAGAAATGTGATATAATTACGCTGAATTCTTATATTAACCATAATGTAAGATGATCTAATCGGGTCTCTGCTTGCCCCACCGTAGAAGTTTAATAGTGTATTCCACTCGACATTCCTCGCGCGTCAGCATGCCGCCTAGCCCAGCAGGCTATCTGAAATAGGAGTGACGTAAATTGAACAAATGTGATAGAGTTACGCTGAATTCTTATATTAACCGTAATATAAAACGATCTAGTCGGGTCTCTCTTTGACTTACCCTATACGTTTAACAGTGCATTTCTCTCGTCATGCCACGCGCTTTAGGATGCCGCCTAGCCCAGTAGGCTATCTGAAATAAGAGCGACGTAAATTGAACAAATGTGATAGAATTTCGATGAACTCTTATATTAACCATAATGTAAAATGATCTAATCCTGTCTCTGTTCGCCCCACCCTAGAAGTTTAATAGTGCAATTCACTTGCCATTCCAAGCGCTTTAGGATGCCGCCTAGCCCAATAGGCTATCTGAAATAGGAGCGACGTAAATTGAACAATTGTGATTGAATTTCGCTGAATTCTTATATTAACCATAATATAAAATGATCTAATCTGGTTTCTGATTGCCCTATCATAGAAGGTTAGTAGTGCATTTTACTCGCCATATCATGCGCTCTGAGATGCCCCTTAGCCCAACACGCTATCTGAAATAGGAGCGACTTAAATTGAACAAATGTGATAGAATTTCGCTGAATTCTTAAGTTAACCATAATATAAAATAATCTCATCGGGTCTCTGTTTGCCCTACCCTAGAAGTTTAATAGTGCATTTTACTCGCCATTTCATGCGCTCTGAGATGCCGCTTAGCCCAATACGCTATCTGAAATACGAGCGACGTAAATTGAACAAATGTCATAGAATTTCGCTGAATTCTTACATTAACCACAATGTAAAATGATCTAATCGGGTCTCTGTTCGCCCTACCCTAGAAGTTTAATAGTGCATTTCCGTCGTCATTTCGTGCGCTTTGAGATGCCGCTTAGTCCAATTCGCTCTCTGACATAGGAGCGACGTAAATTGAACAAATGTGATAGAATTTCGCTGAATTCTTATATTAACCGTAATATAAAGCGATCTAGTCGGGTCTCTCTTTGACATACCCTATACGTTTCACAGTGCATTTCACTCGTCATGCCACGCGCTTTAGGATGCCGCCTAGCCCAGTAGGCTATCTGAAATTGGAGGTACGTAAATTGAACAAGGGTGATAGAGTTTCGCTGAATTCTTATATTAACCATAATATATAATGATCTAATCGGGTCTCTGATTGCCCTACCGTAGAAGGTTAGTAGGGCATTTTACTCATCATTCCACGCGCTTTAAGAATCCGCCTAGCCCATTGCGCTATCTGAAATAGGAGCGACGTAAATTGAACAAATGTGATAGAATTTCGCGGAATTCTTATAATAACAATAATATAAATTGATCTATTCGAGTCTCTGATTGCCCTATCATAGAAGTTTAATTGTGCATTTTACTCGTCATTGCATGCGCTTTAAGGTGCCGCTTAGCCGAATACGCCATCGGAAACAGGAGCGACGTGAATTGAACAAATGTGATACAATTTTGCTGAATTCTTATATTAACTATAATATATAATGATCTAATCGGGTCTCTGATTGCCCTATTATAGAAGGTTAGTAGTGCATTTTCCTCGTCATTCCACGCTCTTTAAGATGCCGTCTCTCCCAATACGCTATCTGAAATAGGAGCGACGTAAATTGAACAAATGTGATAGAATTTCGCAGAATTGTTATATTAACCATAATATAAAATGATCTAATCGGGTCTCTGATTGCCCTATCGTAGAAGGTTGGTAGTGCATTTTGCTCGTCATTCCACGCGCTTTAAGATGCCGCATAGCCCAATACGCTATCTGAAATTGTAGCTACATAAATTGAACAAGTGTGATAGAGTTTCGCTGAATTCTTAAATTAACCATAATATAAAATTATCTACTCGGCTCTCTGTTTGCCCTACCCCAGAAGTTTAATAGTGCATTTTACTCGACATTTCATGCGCTTTAAGATGCCACCTAGCCCAATACGCTATCTGAAATAGGGGCGACGTAAATTGAACAAATGTGATAAAATTACGCTGAATTCTTATAATAACAATAATATAAAATGATCTAATCGTGTCTCTGATTGCCCTATCATAGAACGTTAGTAGTGCATTTTACTCGTCATTTCATGCGCTTTAAGTTGCAGTCTAGCCCAATCCGCTATCTTAAATTGGAGCGACGTAAATTGAACAAATGTGATAGTATTACGCAGAATTCTTATATTAACCATAATATAAAATGATCTAATCGGGTCTCTGATTGCCCTATCATAGAGGTTTGATAGTGCATTTTACTCGTCATACCATGCGCTTTAAGGCAACGCCTAGCCCAATCCGCTATCTGAAATTGGAGCTACGTGAATTTAACAAATGTGATAAAATTACGCTGTATTCTTATATTAACAATAATATAAAATGATATAATCGGGTCTCTGATTGCCCTATCTTAGAAGTTGAATAGTGCATTTTACTCGTCATTTCATGCGCTTTTAGGTGCCGCCAAGCCCAATACGCTATCTGAAATTGGAGCTACGTAAATTGAACAAGGGTGATAGAGTTTCGCTGAATTCTTAAATTAACCATAATATGAAATGATCTAATCGGGTCTCTGATTGCCCTATCATAGAAGCTTAATAGTGCATATCATTCGTCATTTCATGCGCTTTAACGTGCCGCTTAGCCCGATACGCTATCTGAAATTGGAGCTACGTAAACTGAACAAACGTGTTAGAATTTCGCAGAATTCTTATATTAACCATAATATAATATGATCTATTCGGGTCTCCGATTGCCCTATCATAGAAGTTTAATAGTGCATTTTACTCGACATTCCACGCGCTTTAAGATGCCGCCTAGCCCAATACGCTCCCTGAAATTGGAGCTACGTAAATTGAACAAATGTGATATAATTACGCAGAATTCTTATATTAACAATAATATAAAATGATCTAATCGGGTCTCCGATTACCCTATCATAGAAGTTTAATAGTGCATTTTACTCGTCATTTCATGCTCTTTATGGTGCCTCCTAGCCCAATACGCTATCTGAAATTGGAGCTACGTAAGCTGAGCAAATGTGATAGAATTACGCAGAATTCTTATATTAACCATAATATAAAATGATATAATGGGGTCTCTGATTGCCCTATCATAGAAGGTTAGTAGCGCATTTTACTCGCCATTCTACGCGCTTTAAGATGCCGCATAGCCCAATACGCTATCTGAAATAGGAGCGACGTAAATTGAACAAATGTGATAGAATTTCGCTGAATTCTTAAATTAACCATAATATAAGATGACCTAATCGGGTCTCTGATTGCCCTATCCGAGAAGTTTAGTAGTGCATTTTAATCGACGTTTCATATGCTTTAAGATGCCACCTAGCCCAGTACGCTATCTGAAATAGGGGCGACGTAAATTGAACAAATGTGATAAAATTACGCAGAATTCTTATATTAACAATAATATAAAATGATCTAATCGGGTCTCCGATTACCCTATCATAGAAGCTTAATAGTGAATTTCATTCGTTACTTCATGCGCTTTAACGTGCAGCTTAGCCCGATACGCTATCTGAAATTGGAGCTACGTAAACTGAACAAACGTGATAGAATTTCGCAAAATTCTTATATTAACCATAATATAATACGATCTATTCGGGTCTCCGATTGCCCTATCATAGAAGTTTAATAGTGCATTCTACTCGACATTTCATGCGCTTTAAGATGCCACCTGGCCCAAAACGCTATGTGAAATAGGAGCGACGTAAATTGAACAAATGTGATAGAATTACGCTGAATTCTTATATTAACCATAATATAAAATGATCTAATCGGGTCTCTGTTTGCCTTACACTAGAAGTTTGACAGTGCATTTTACTCGCCATTTCATGCGCTTTGAGATGCCACTTAGCCCAATACGCTATCTGAAATAGGAGCGACGTAAATTTATCAAATGTCATAGGATTTCGCTGAATTCTTAAATTAATCATAATATAAAATGATATCATCGGGTCTCTGTTTGCCCTAACCTAGAAGTTTAATAGTGCATTTTACTCGCCATTTCATGCGCTTTGAGATGCCGCTTAGCCCAATACGCTATCTGAAATAGGAGCGACGTAAATTGAACAAATGTGATAGAATTTTGCTGAATTCTTATATTAACCATAATATATAATGATCTAATCGGGTCTCCGATTGCCCTATCATAGCAGTTTAATAGTGCATTCTACTCGACATTTCATGCGCTTTAAGATGCCACCTGGCCCAAAACGCTATCTGAAATAGGAGCGACGTAAATTGAACAAATGTGATAGAATTACGCTGAATTCTTATATTAACCGTAATATACAATGATCTAATCGGGTCTCTGTTTGCCTTACACTAGAAGTTTGACAGTGCATTTTACTCGCCATTTCATGCGCTTTGAGATGCCACTTAGCCCAATACGCTATCTGAAATAGGAGCGACGTAAATTTAACAAATGTCATAGGATTTCGCTGAATTCTTAAATTAATCATAATATAAAATGATATCATCGGGTCTCTGTTTGCCCTAACCTAGAAGTTTAATAGTGCATTTTACTCGCCATTTCATGCGCTTTGAGATGCCGCTTAGCCCAATACGCTATCTGAAATAGGAGCGACGTAAATTGAACAAATGTGATAGAATTTTGCTGAATTCTTATATTAACCATAATATATAATGATCTAATCGGGTCTCTGATTGCCCTATCATAGAAGTTTAATAGTGCATTTTCTCGTCATTGCATGCGCTTTAAGGGGCTGCTTAGCCGAATACGCCATCTGGAACAGGAGCGACGTAAATTGAACAAATGTGATACAATTTTGCTGAATTCTTATATTAACTATAATATAAAATGATCTAATCTGGTTTCTGATGGCCCTATCATAGAAGATTAGTAGTGCATTTTACTCGTCATTTCATGCCCTTTAAGGCTCCGCCTAGCCCAATCCGCTATCTGAAGTAGGAG
Source organism: Macropis europaea (assembly GCA_916610135.2). Taxonomy (NCBI): domain Eukaryota; kingdom Metazoa; phylum Arthropoda; class Insecta; order Hymenoptera; family Melittidae; genus Macropis; species Macropis europaea. Next base: position 165,014 of record CAKAJE020001670.1, on the reverse strand, counting down.
CGACGTAATTTGAACAAATGTGATAGAATTACGCTGAATTCTTATATTAACCATAATATAAAATGATCTAATCGGGTCTCTGATTGCCCTATCATAGAGGTTTGATAGTGCATTTTACTCGTCATACCATGCGCTTTAATGCAACGCCTAGCCCAATACGCTATCTGAAATAGGAGTGACGTAAATTCAACAAATGTGATAGAATTTCGCTGAGTTCTTAAATTAACCATAATATAAGATGACCTAATCGGGTCTCTGATTGCCCTATCCGAGAAGTTTAGTAGTGCATTTTAATCGACATTTCCTATGCTTTAAGATGCCACCTAGCCCAGTACGCTATCTGAAATAGGGGCGACGTAAATTGAACAAATGTGATAAAATTACGCAGAATTCTTATATTAACAATAATACAAAATGATCTAATCGGGTCTCCGATTACCCTATCATAGAAGCTTAATAGTGAATTTCATTCGTCATTTCATGCGCTTTAACGTGCAGCTTAGCCCGATACGCTATCTGAAATTGGAGCTACGTAAACTGAACAATCGTGATAGAATTTCGCAAAATTCTTGTATTAACCATAATATAATACGATCTATTCAGGTCTCCGATTGCCCTATCATAGAAGTTTAATAGTGCATTCTACTCGACATTTCATGCGCGTTAAGATGCCACCTCGCCCAATACGCTATCTGAAATAGGAGCGACGTAAATTGAACAAATGTGATAGAATTACGCTGAATTCTTATATTAACCGTAATATAAAATGATCTAATCGGGTCTCTGTTTGCCTTACACTAGAAGTTTGACAGTGCATTTTACTCGCCATTTCATGCGCTTTGAGATGCCACTTAGCCCAATACGCTATCTGAAATAGGAGCGACGTAAATTTAAAAAATGTCATAGGATTTCGCTGAATTCTTAAATTAATCATAATATAAAATGATATCATCGGGTCTCTGTTTGCCCTAACCTAGAAGTTTAATAGTGCATTTTACTCGCCATTTCATGCGCTTTGAGATGCCGCTTAGCCCAATACGCTATCTGAAATAGGAGCGACATAAATTGAACAAATGTGATAGAATTTTACTGAATTCTTATATTAACCATAATATATAATGATCTAATCGGGTCTCTGATTGCCCTATCATAGAAGTTTAATAGTGCATTTTACTCGTCATTGCATGCGCTTTGAGGTGCTGCTTAGCCGAATACGCCATCTGGAACAGGAGCGACGTAAATTGAACAAATGTGATACAATTTTGCTGAATTCTTATATTAACTATAATATAAAATGATCTAATCTGGTTTCTGATTGCCCTATCATAGAAGGTTAGTAGTGCATTTTACTCGTCATTTCATGCCCTTTAAGGCTCCGCCTAGCCCAATCCGCTATCTGAAGTAGGAGCGACGTAAATTGACCAAATGTGATAGAATTACGCTGAATTCTTATATTAACCATAATATAAAATGATCTAATCGGGTCTCTGATTGCCCTATCATAGAGGTTTGATAGTGCATTTTGCTCGTCATACCATGCGCTTTAATGCAACGCCTAGCCCAATACGCTATCTGAAATAGGAGTGACGTAAATTCAACAAATGTGATAGAATTTCGCTTAGTTCTTAAATTAACCATAATATAAGATGACCTAATCGGGTCTCTGATTGCCCTACCCTAGAAGTTTAATAATGCATTTTACTCGACATTTCTTGCGCTTTAAGATGCCACCTAGCCCAATACGCTATCCGAAATAGGGGCGACGTAAATTGAACAAATGTGATAAAATTACGCTGCATTCTTATACTAACAATAATATAAAATGATCTAATCGGGTCTCTGATCGCCCTATCATAGAAGTTTAATAGTGCATTTTACTCGTTATTTCATGCGCTTTAAGGTGCCGCCTAGCCCAATGCGCTATCTGAAATAGGAGCGACGTAAATTGAACAAATGTGATTGAATTTCGCAGAATTCTTATATTAACCATAACACAAAATGATCTAATCGGGTCCCTGATTGCCCTGTCAAAGAAGTTTAGTAGCGCATTTTACTCGTCATATCATGCGCTTTAAGGTGCCGTCTAGCCCAACCCGCTATCTCAAATTGGAGATACGTAAATTGAACAAATGTGATAAAATTACGCTGAATTCTTATACTAACAATAATATAAAATGATCTAATCGGGTCTCTGATAGCGCTATCAAAGAAGTTTAGTAGCGCATTTTACTCGCCATTTCATGCGCTTTAAGGTGCCCTCTATCCCAATACGCTATCTGAAATTGGAGCTATGTAAATTAAACAAATGTTATAGAGTTACGACGAATTGTTAAATTAACCATAATATACGATGATCAAATCGGGTCTCTGATTACCCTATCCTAGAAGTTTAGCAGTGCATTTTACTCGACATTTGATGCGCTTTAAGATGCCTCTTAGACCAATACGCTATCTGAAATAGGAGCGACGTAAATTGAACAAATGTGATAGAATTTCGCTGAATTCATATATTAATCATAGTATAAGATGACCTAATCGGGTCTCTGATTGCCCTATCCTAGAAGTTTAGTAGTGCATTTTACGTGACATTTCATGCGCTTTAAGATGCCACTTAGCCCAATACGCTATCTGAAGTAGGAGCGACGTAAATTGAACAAGGGTGATAGAATTACGCAGAATTCTAATATTAACCATAATATAAAATGATCTAATCGGGTCTCTGGTTGCCCTATCCGAGAAGTTTAATAGTGCATTTTACTCCTCATTTCATGCGCTTTAAGGAGCCGCCTAGCCCAATACGCTATCTGAAATAGGAGCGACATTAATTGAACATATGTGGTAAAATTACGTTGAATTCTTAAATTAACCATAATATAAAAGGATCTAATCGGGTCTCTGTTTGCCCTACCATAGAAGTTTAATAGTGCATTTTACTCGACATTTCATGCGCTTTAAGGTGCCACCTAGCACAATACGCTATCTGAAATAGGGGCGACGTAAATTGAACAAATGTGATAAAATTTCGCTGAATTCTTATATTAACCATAATATAAGATGACCTAATGGTGTCTCTGATTGCCCTATCCGGGAAGTTTAGTAGTGTATTTTACTCGTCATTTCATGCGCTTTAAGATGCCGCCTAGTCGAATGCGCTATCTGAAATAGGAGCGACATTAGTTGAACATGTGTGGTAAAATTACGTTGAATTCTTATATTAACCATAATATAAAATGATCTTATCGGGTGTCTGATTGCCGTATCATAGAAGTTTAATAGTGCATTTTACTCGTCATTTCATGCGCTTTAAGATGCCATCTTGCCCATTACGCTATCTGAAATAGGCGCAACGTAAATTGAACAAATGTGATAAAACTATGCTGAATTCTTATATTAACAATAATATAAAATGATCTAATCGGGTCTCTGATTGCCCTATCAAAGAAGTTTAGTAGTGCATTTTACTCGTCGTTCCACGCGCTTTAAGATGCCGCCTAGCCCAATACGCTATCTGAAATAGGAGCGACGTAAATTGAACAAATGTGACAGAATTACGCTGCATCCTTATATGAATCATAATTTAAAATGAACTAATCGGGTCTCTGATTGCCCTATGATAGAAGTTGAATAGTGTATTTTACTCGTTATTTCATGCGCTTTAAGGTACCACCTAGCCCAGTGCGCTATCTGAAATAGGAGCGACGTGAATTGAACAAATGTGATAGAATTACGCTGAATTCTTATATTAACCGTAATATAAAATGATCTAATCGGGTCTCTGTTTGCCATACCCTAGAAGTTTGGTAGTGCATTTTACTCGCCATTTCATGCGCTTCGAGATGCAGCGCAGCCCAATAAGCTATCTGAAATAGGAGCTACGTAAATTGAACAAGTGTGATAGAATTTCGCTGAATTCTTATATTAACCAAAATATAAAATGATCTAATCAGGTCTCTGATTGCCCTATCATAGAAGTTTAATAGTGCATTTTACTCGTTATTTCATGCGCTTTAAGGTGCCGCATAGCCCAGTACGCTATCTGAAAGAGGAGCGACGTAAATTGAACAAATGTGATAGAATTACGCTGAATTCTTATATTAACCGTAATATAAAATGATCTAATCGGGTCTCTGTTTGCCATGCCCTAGAAGGTTAATTGTGCATTTTACTCGCCATTTCACGCGCTTTGAGATGCCACTTAGCCCAATACGCTATCTGAAATAGGAGCGACGTAAATTGAACAAACGTGATAGAATTCCGCTGAATTCTTATATTAACAGTAATATAAAATGATCTAATGGGGTCTCTGTTTGCCTTACCCTAGAAGTTAAACAGAGCATTTCACTCGTCATTCCACGCGCTTTAGGATGCTGCCTAGCCCAGTAGGCAATCTGAAATAGGAGCGACGTAAATTGAACAAATGTGATAGAATTTCGCTGAATTCTTATATTAACCAAAACATAAAATGATCTAATCGGGTCTCTGATTGCCCCATCATAGAAATTTAATAGTGCATTTTACTCGCCATTCCACGCGCTTTAAGATGCCGCCTAGCCCAGTACGTTATCTGAAACAGGAGCGACGTAAATTGAACAAATGCGATTGAATTTTGCTGAATTCTTAAATTAACCATAATATAAAATGATCTAATCGGGCCTCTGTTTGCCATACCATAGAAGTCTAATAGTGCATTTCACTCGTCATTCCACGCGCTTTATGATGCCGCCGAGCCCAGTACGCTATCTGAAATAGGAGCGACGTATATTGAACAAATGTGATAGAATTTCGATGAATACTTATATTAACCAAAATATGAAATGATCTAATGGGGTCTCTGTTCGCCCTACCTTAGAAGTTTAACAGTGTATTTCACTCGTGATTTCCTGCGCTTTGAGATGCCGCTTAGCCCAATACGCTATCTGAAATAGGAGCAACGTATATTGAACAAATGTGATAGAATTTCGATGAATACTTAGATTAACCATAATATAAAATGATCTAATCGGGTCTCTGTTTGCCCTACCCTAGAAGGATAACAGTGCATTTTAGTCGCCATTTCATGCGCTTTGAGATGCCGCTTAGCCCAATAGGCTATCTGAAATAGGAGCGACGTAAATTGAACAAATGTGATAGAATTTCGCTGACTTCTTATATTAACCAAAATATAAAATGATCTAATCGGGTCTCTGATTGCCCTATCATAGAAGATGAGTAGTGCATTTTACTCGCCATTCCACGCGCTTTAGCATGCCGCCTAGCACAGTAGGCTATCTGAAATAGGAGCGACGTAAATTGAACAAATGTGATAGAATTTCGCTGAAATCGTATATTAAACAAAATATAAAATGATCTAATCGGGTCCCTGATTGCCCTATCATAGAAGTTTAATAGTGCATTTTACTCGCCATTCCACGCGCTTTAAGATGCCGCCTAGCCCAGTACGCTATCTGAACTAGGAGCAACGTAAATAGAACAAATCTGATAGCGTATTGTGCTAAGCGGCATCTCAAAGCGCATGAAATGGCGAGTAAAATGCACAATTAAACTTCTAGGGTAGGGCAAACAGAGACCCGATTAGATTATTTTATATTGTGGTTAATTTAAGAATGCAGCAAAATTCTATCACATCTGTTCAATTTACGTCGCTCCTATTTCAGATAGCGTGTTGGGATAAGCGGCATCTCAAAGCGCATGAAATTGCGAGTAAAATGCACTATTATATTTCTAGGGTAAGGCAAACAGAGGCCCGATCAGATCATTTTATATTACGGTTAATATAAGGATTCAGCGTAATTCTATCACATTTGTTCAATTTACGTCGCTCCTATTTCAGATAGCGCACTGGGCTAGGCGGCATCTTAAAGCGCGTGGAATGGCGAGTAAAATGCACAATTAACCTTCACTGATAGGGCAATCAGAGACCCGATTAGATCATTTTATATTATGGTTAATATACGAATTCTGCGTAATTCTATCACGTTTGTTCATTTTACGTGGCTCCAATTTCAGATAGCGTATTGGACTAGGCGGCATCTTAAAGCGCGTGAAGTGTTGAGTAAAATGCACTACTAAACTTCTCGGATAGGGCCAACAGAGACCCGATTAGGTCATCTTATATTATGGTTAATATAAGGATTCTGCGTAATTCTATCACATTTGTTCAATTTACGTCGTTCCTATTTCATATAGCGTATTGGAATAAGCGGCATCTCAAAGCGCATGAAATGACGAGTGAAATGCACTATTAAACTTCTAGGGTAGGGCGAACAGAGACCCGATTAGATCATTTTACATTATGGTTAATATAAGAATTCAACGTAATTTTATCACATTTGTTCAATTTACGTCGTTCCGATTTCAGATTGCGTATTGGGCTAGGCGGCATCTTAAAGCGCGTGGAATTGCGAGTAAACTGCACTATTAACCTTCTATGATATGGCAATCAGAGACCCGATTAGATCATTTTATATTTTGGTTAATATAAGAATTCAGCGAAATTCTGTCACATTTGTTCAATTTACGTTGCTCCTATTTCAGATAGCGTATTGTGCTAAGCCGCATCTCATAGCGCATGAAATGGCGAGTAAAATGCAATATTAAACTACTAGTGTACGGCAAACAGAGACCCGATTAGATCATTTTATATTACGGTTAATATAAGAATTCAGCCTAATTCTATCACATTGGTTCAATTTACGTCGCTCCTATTTCAGATAGCCTACTGGGCTAGGCGGCATCTTAAAGCGCGTGGAATTGCGAGTAAACTGCACTATTAACCTTCTATGATATGGCAATCAGAGACCCGATTAGATCATTTTATATTTTGGTTAATATAAGAATTCAGCGAAATTCTGTCACATTTGTTCAATTTACGTCGCTCCTATTTCAGATAGCGTGTTGGGATAAGCGGCATCTCAAAGCGCATGAAATTGCGAGTAAAATGCACTATTATACTACTAGGGTAAGGCAAACAGAGGCCCGATCAGATCATTTTATATTACGGTTAATATAAGGATTCATCGTAATTCTATCACATTTGTTCAATTTACGTCGCTCCTATTTCAGATAGCGTACTTGGCTAAGCGGCATCTTAAATCGCGTGGAATGGCGAGTAAAATGCACAATTAACCTTCTCTGGTAGGGCAATCAGAGACCCGATTAGATCATTTTACATTATGGTTAATATAAGAATTCAGCGTAATTCTATCACATCTGTTGAATTTGCGTCGATCCTATTTCAGATAGCGTATTGGGCTAAGCGGCATCTCAAAGCGCATGAAATGGCGAGTAAAATGCGCTGTTAAACTGCTAGGGTAGGGCGAACAGAGACCCGATTAGATCATTTTATATTTTGGTTAATATAAGAATTCAGCGAAATTCTATCACATTTGTTCAATTTACGTCGCTCCTATTTCAGATAGCGTATTGGGCTAAGCGGCATCTCAAAGCGCATGAAATGACGAGTGAAATGCACTATTAAACATCTATGATAGGGCAATCAGAGACCCTATTAGATCATTTCATGTGATTGTTAATAAAAGAATGCAACGTAATTTTATCACATTTGTTCAATTTATGTCACTCCTATTCCAGATAGCGTATTGGGATAAGCGGCATCTCAAGGCGCATGAAATGACGAGTGAAATGCACTACTAAACTTCTAGGGTAGGGCGAACAGAGACCCGATTAGATCATTTTACATTATGGTTAATGTAAGAATTCAGTGAAATTCTATCACATTTGTTCAATTTACGTCGCTCCTATTTCAGATAGCGCATTGGCCTAAGCGGCATATCAAAGCGCATGCAATGGCGAGTAAAATGCACTATTAAACTTCTAGCGTAAGGCAAACAGAGACCCGATTAGATCATTTTATATATCGGTTAATATAAGAATTCAGCGTAATTCTATCACATTTGTTCACTTTACGACGCTCCTATTTCAGATAGCGTATTGGGTTAAGCGGCATCTCAAAGCGCATGAAATGGCGAGTAAAATGCCCTATCAAACTTCTAGGGTAGGGCGAACAGAGACCCGATTAGATCATTTTATGTTACGGTTAATATAAGAACTCAGCGTAATTCTAACACATTTGTTCAATTTACGTCGCTCCTATTTCAGATAGCGTATTGGGATAAGCGGCATCTCAAAGCGCATGAAATGGCGAGTTACATGACCTATTAAACTTCTAGGTTAAGGCAAACAGAGACCCGGTTACATCATTTTATATTACGGTTAATATAAGAATTCAGCGTAGTTCTATCACATTTGTTCAATTTACGTCGCTCCTATTTCAGATAGCGTATTGGGCTAAGCGGCATCTCAAAGCGCATGAAATGGCGAGTAAAATGCACCATCACACTTCTAGGGTAGGGCGAACAGAGAGCCGATTAGATCATTTTACATTATGGTTAATATAAGAATTCAGCAAAAGTCTATCACATTTTTTGAATTTACGTAGCTCCTATTTCAGATAGCATACTGGGCTAGACGGCATGTTAAAGCGCGTGGAATGGCGAGTAAAATTCACTATTAAATTTCTATGATAGGGCAATCAGAGACCCGATTAGATCATTTTATATTTTGATTAATATAAGAATTCAGCGAAATTCTATCACATTTGTTCAATTTACGTCGCTCCTATTTCAGATAGCGTATTGGGCTAAACGGCATCTCAAAGCGCATGAAATGGCGAGAAAATGCACCTTCAAACTTCTAGGGTAGGGCGAACAGGGAGCCGATTAGATCATTTTACATTATGGTTAATATAAGAATTCAGCAAAATTCTATCACATTTTTTGAATTTACGTAGCTCCTATTTCAGATAGCGTACTGGGATAGGCGGCATCGTAAAGCTCGTGGAATGGCGAGTAAAACTCAATATTAAATTTCTAGGGTAAGGCAAACAGAGACCCGATTAGATCATTTAATATGGCGGTTAATATGAGAATGCAGCGTAATTCTATCACATTTGTTCAATTTAAGTCGCTCCTATTTCAGATAGCGTATTGGGCTAGGCGGCTTCTTAAAGCGCATGGAATGACGAGTAAAATGCACTATTAAAATTCTATTATAGGGCAATCGGAGACCCGATTAGATCATTTTATATTTTGGTTAATATAAGAATTCAGCGAAATTCTATCACATTTGTTCAGTTTACGTCGTTCCTATTTCAGGTAGCGTACTGGGCTCGGCGGCATCGTAAAGCGCGTGGAATGGCGAGTGAAATGCACTATTAAACTTCTAGGGTAGGGCAAACAGAGACACGATTTGATCATTTTACATTAATGTTAATATAAGAATTCAGCGAAATTCTATCACATTTGTTCAATTTACGTTACTCCTATTTCAGATAGCGTATTGGGCTAAGCGGCATCTCAAAGCGCATGAAATGACGAGTGAAATGCACTATTAAACTGCTAGGGTTGGGCGAAGAAGACCCGATTAGATCATTTTACATTAAGGTTAATATAAAAATTCAGGGAAAGTCTATCACATTTGTTCAATTTACATCGCTCCTATTTCAGATAGCGTATTGGGCTAAGCGGCAACTCAAAGCGCATGAAATGACGAGTAAAATGCACTATAAACCTTCTAGGGTAGGGCAAACAGAGACCCGATTAGTTCAGTTTATATTATAGTGAATTTAAGAATTCAGCGAAATTCTCTCACATTTGTCCAAATTACGTCGCTCCTAGTTCAGATAGCGTATTGGGCAAAGCGGCATCTCAAAGCGCATGAAATGTCGAGGTAAAATGCACTATTAAACTTCTAGGGTAGGGCATGCAGAGACCCGACTAGATCATTTTATATTATGGTTAATTTATGAAATCAGCAAAATTCTATCACATTTGTTCAATTTACGTCGTCCCTATTTCAGATAGCGTACTGGACTAGGCGGCATCTTAAAGCGCGCGGAATGGCGAGTAAAATGCACTGCTAAACTTCTAGGGTAGGGCAAATAGAGACCCGATTAGATCATTTTATATTATAGTTAATTTAAGAATTCAGCAAAATTCTATCACAATTGTTCAATTTACGTTGTTCCTATTTCGGATAGCGTATTGGCCTAAGCGGCATCTCAAAGCGCAAGAAATGGCGAGTAAAATGCACTCTTAAACTACTAGGGTTGGGCAAACAGAGACCCGATTAGATCATTTTATATTAGGGTTAAATTTAAGAATTCAGCGAAATTCTATCACATTTGTTCAACTTACGTCGCTCCTATTTCAGATAGCGTACTGGGCTAGGCGGCATCTTAAAGCGCGTGGAACGGCGAGTAAAATGCACTACTAAACTTCTATGATACGGCAATCAGAGAGCCGATTAGATCATTTTATATTTTGGTTAATATAAGGATTCAGCGAAATTCTATCACATTTGTTCAATTTACGTCGCTCCTATTTCAGATAGCGTATTGAGCTAAGCGGCATCTCTAAGCGCATGAAATGACGAGTGAAATGCACCTATTAATCTTCCTTGGGTAGGGCGAACGGAGGACCCGATTAGAACATTTTACATTAAGGTTAATATAAGAATTCAGCGAAATTCTCTCACATTTGTTCAATTACGTCGCTGATATTTCAGATAGCGAATTGGGCTAAGCGGCATCTCAAAGCGCAAGAAATGGCGAGGTAAAATGCACTATTAAACTTCTAGGGTAGGGCAAACAGAGACCCGATTAGATCATTTTATATTAGGGTTAATTTAAGAATTCAGCGAAATCCTATCACATTTGTCCGACTTACGTCGCTCCTATTTCAGATAGCGTATTGCGCTAAGCGGCATCTTAAAGCGCATGGAACGGCGAGTAAAATGCACTACTAAACTTCTATGATAGGGCAATCAGAGACCCGATTAGATCATTTTATATTTTGTTTAATATAAGACTTCAAGGAAATCTCTATCACATTGTTCAATTTACGTCGCTCCTATTTCAGATAGCGTATTGGCCTAAGCGGCATCTCAAAGCGCAAGAAATGGCGAGTAAAATGCACTCTTAAACTACTAGGGTAGGGCAAACAGAGACCCGATTAGATCATTTTATATTAGGGTTAATTTAAGAATTCAGCGAAATTCTATCACATTTGTTCAATTTACGTCGCTCCTATTTCAGATAGCGTACTGGACTAGGCGGCATCTGAAAGCGCGCGGAATGGCGAGTAAAATGCACTGCTAAACTTCTAGGGTAGGGCAAATAGAGACCCGATTAGATCATTTTATATTATAGTTAATTTAAGAATTCAGTAAAATTTTATCACAATTGTTCAATTTACGTTGTTCCTATTTCGGATAGCGTATTGGGCTAAGCGGCATCTCAAAGCTCAAGAAATGGCGAGTAGAATGCACTATTAAACTACTAGGGTAGGGCAAACAGAGACCCGATTAGATCATTTTATATTTTGGTTAATATAAGAATTCAGCGAAATTCTATCACATTTGTTCAATTTACGTTACTCCTATTTCAGATAGCGTATTGGGCTAAGCGGCATCTCAAAGCGCATGAAATGACGAGTGAAATACACTATTAAACTTCTAGGGTTGGTCGAAGAAAGACCCGATTAGATCATTTTACATTAAGGTTAATATAAGAATTCAGGGAAAGTCTATCACATTTGTTCAATTTACATCGCTCCTATTTCAGATAGCGTATTGGGCTAAGCGGCAACTCAAAGCGCATGAAATGACGAGTAAAATGCACTATTAAACTTCTAGGGTAGGGCAAACAGAGACCCGATTAGTTCAGTTTATATTATAGTGAATTTAAGAATTCAGCGAAATTCTCTCACATTTGTTCAAATTACGTCGCTCCTAGATCAGATAGCGTATTGGGCAAAGCGGCATCTCAAAGCGCATGAAATGACGAGTAAAATGCACTATTATACTTCTAGGGTAGGGCAAGCAGAGACCCGATTAGATCATTTTATATTATGGTTAATTTATGAATTCAGCAAAATTCTATCACATTTGTTCAATTTACGTCGCTCCTATTTCAGATAGCGTATTGGGCTAAGCGGCATCTCAATGCGCATGAAATGGCGAGTAAAATGCACTATTAAACTTCTAGGGTAGGGCAAACAGAGACCCGATTAGATCATTTTATATTAGGGTTAATTTAAGAATTCAGCGAAATTCTATCACATTTGTTCAATTTACATCGTTCCTATTTCAGCTAGCGTACTGGGCTATGCGGCATCTTAAAACGCGAGGAATGGCGAGTAAAATGCACTCTTAAACTTCTATGATAGGGCAATCAGAGACCCGATTAGATCATTTTATATTTTGGTTAATATAAGAATTCAGCGAAATTCTATCACATTTGTTCAATTTACGTCGCTCCTATTTCAGAAAGCGTATTGGCCTAAGCGGCATCTCAAAGCGCAAGAAATGGCGAGTAAAATGCACTATTAAACTTCTAGGGTAGGGCAACCAGAGACCCGATTAGATCATTTTATATTATGGTGAATTTAAGAATTCAGCGAAATTCTAGCACATTTGTTCAATTTACGTCGCTCCTATTTTAGATAGCGTATTGGGCTAAGCGGCCACTCAAAGCGCATGAAATGACGAGTAAAATGCACTATTAAACTTCTAGGGTAGGGCAAACAGAGACCCGATTAGTTCAGTTTATATTATAGTGAATTTAAGAATTCAGCGAAATTCTCTCACATTTGTTCAAATTACGTCGCTCCTAGTTCAGATAGCGTATTGGGCAAAGCGGCATCTCAAAGCGCATGAAATGACGAGTAAAATGCACTATTAAACTTCTAGGGTAGGGCAAGCAGAGACCCGACTAGATCATTTTATATTATGGTTAATTTATGAATTCAGCAAAAATCTATCACATTTGTTCAATTTACGTCGCTCCTATTTCAGATAGCGTACTGGACTAGGCGGCATCTTAAAGCGCGCGGAATGGCGAGTAAAATGCACTGCTAAATTTCTAGGGTAGGGCAAATAGAGACCCGATTAGATCATTTTATATTATAGTTAATTTAAGAATTCAGCAAAATTCTATCACAATTGTTCAATTTACGTTGTTCCTATTTCGGATAGCGTATTGGCCTAAGCGGCATCTCAAAGCGCAAGAAATGGCGAGTAAAATGCACTCTTAAACTACTAGGGTAGGGCAAACAGAGACCCGATTAGATCATTTTATATTAGGGTTAATTTAAGAATTCAGCGAAATTCTATCACATTTGTTCAACTTACGTCGCTCCTATTTCAGATAGCGTACTGGGCTAGGCGGCATCTTAAAGCGCGTGGAACGGCGAGTAAAATGCACTACTAAACTTCTATGATACGGCAATCAGAGAGCCGATTAGATCATTTTATATTTTGGTTAATATAAGGATTCAGCGAAATTCTATCACATTTGTTTAATTTACGTCGCTGATATTTCAGATAGCGTATTGGGCTAAGCGGCATCTCAAAGCGCAAGAAATGGCGAGTAAAATGCACTATTAAACTTCTAGGGTAGGGCAAACAGAGACCCGATTAGATCATTTTACATTATGGTTAATAAATGAATTCACTGAAATTCTATCACATTTGTTCAATTTACGTCGCTCCTATTTCAGATAGCGTATTGGGGTAAGCGGCATCTCAAAGCGCATGAAATGACGAGTGCAATGCGCTATTAAACTTCTAGGGTAGCGCGAACAAAGACCCGACTAGATCATTTTACATTAAGGTTAATATAAGGATTCAGCGAAATTCTATCACATTTGTTCAATTTACGTCGCTCCTATTTCAGATAGTGTATTGGGGTAAGCGGCATCGCAAAGCGCATGAAATGACGAGTGAAATGCACTATTAAACTTCTAGGGTAGGGCAAACAGAGACCCGATTAGATCATTTTATATTATGGTTAATTTAAGAATTCAGCCAAATTCTATCACATTTGTCCGACTTACGTCGCTCCTACTTCAGATAGCGTATTGCGCTAAGCGGCATCTTAAAGCGCGTGGAACGGCGAGTAAAATGCACTACTAAACTTCTATGATAGGGCAATCAGAGACCCGATTAGATCATTTTATATTTTGTTTAATATAAGACTTCAAGGAAATTCTATCACATTTGTTCAATTTACGTCGCTCCTATTTCAGATAGCGTATTGGGCTAAGCGGCATCTCAAAGCGCATGAAATGGCGAGTAAAATGCACTATTAAACTTCTAGGCTAGGGCGAACAGAGACCCGATTAGATCATTTTACATTATGGTTAATAAAAGAATTCAGCGAAATTCTATCACATTTGTTCAATTTACATCGCTCCTATTTCAGATAGCGTATTGGGCTAAGCGGCATCTCAAAGCGCATGAAATGACGAGTAAAATGCACTATTAATCTTCTAAGGTAGGGCAAACAGAGACCCGATTAGATAATTTTATATTATAGTTAATTTAAGAATTCAGCGAAATTCTATCACATTTGTTCAATTTACGTCGCTCTTATTTCAGATAGCGTATTGGGCTAAGCAGCACCTCAAATCGCATGAAATGGCGAATAAAATGCACTATTAAACTTCTAGGGTAAGGCAAACAGAGACCCGATTAGATCATTTTATATTAAGGTTAATTTAAGAATTCATCGAAATTCTATCACATTTGTTCAATTTACGTCGCTCCTATTTCAGATAGCGTACTGGGCTAGGCGGCAACTTAAAGCGCGTGGAATGGCGAGTAAAATGCACTATTAAACTTCTATGATAGGGCAATCAGTGACCCGATTAGATAATTTTATATTATAGTTAATTTAAGAATTCAGTGAAATTCTATCACATTTGTTCAATTTACGTCGTTCCTATTTCAGATAGCGTCCTGGGCTAAGCGGCATCTAAAAGCGCATGAAATGGCGAGTATAATGCACTATTAAACTTCTAGGATAAGGCAAACAGAGACCCGATTAGATCATTTTATATTACCGTTAATATTAGAATTCTGCGTATTTCTATGACATTTGTTCAACTTACGTCGCTCCCATTTCAGATAGCGTACTGGGCTAGGCGGCATCTAAAAGCGCATGAAATGGCGAGTATAATGCAGTATTAAACTTCTAGGAAAAGCAAACAGAGACCCGATTTGATCATTTTATATTACGGTTAATATAAGAATTCAGCGTAATCCTATCACATTTGTTCAACTTACGTCGCTCCTATTTCAGATAGCGTACAGGGCTATACGGCATCTTAAAGCGCGTGGAAGGGCGAGTAAAATGCACTACTAAACTTCTATGGTAGGGCAATCGGAGACCCGATTAGATCATTTTATATTTTGTTTAATATAAGATTTCAAGGAAATTCTATCACATATGTTCAATTTACGTCGCTCCTATTTCAGATAGCGTATTGGGCTAAGCGGCATCTCAAAGCGCATGAAATGGCGAATAAAATGCACTAATAAACTTCTAGGCTAGGGCGAACAGAGACCCGATTAGATCATTTTACATTATGGTTAATAAAAGAATTCAGCGAAATTCTATCACATTTGTTCAATTTGCATCGCTCCTATTTCAGATAGCGTATTTGGATAAGCGGCATCTTAAAGCGCGCGGAATGGCGAGTAAAATGCACTGTTAAACTTCTAGGATAGGGCAAATAGAGACCCAATTAGATCATTTTATATTATAGTTAATTTAAGAATTCAGCAAAATTCTATAACAATTGTTCAATTTACGTTGTTCCTATATCAGATAGCGTACTGGGCTAGGCGGCATCTTAAAGCGTGTGGAATGGCGAGTAAAATGCACTATATAAACTTCTATGATAGGGCAATCAGAGAGTCGATTAGATCATTTTATATTTTGGTTAATATAAGAATTCAGCGAAATTCTATCACATTTGTTGAATTTACGTCGCTCCTATTTCAGATAGCGTACTGGGCTAGGCGGCATCTTAAAGCGCGTGGAATGGCGAGTGAAATGCACTGCTAAACTTCTATGATAGGGCAATCAGAGACCCGATTAGATCATTTTATATTATGGTTAATTTAAGAATTCAGCAAAATTCTATCACATTTGTTCAATTTACGACGCTCCTATTTCAGATAGCGTACTGGGCTAGGCGGCATATTAAAGCGCGTGGAATGGCGAGTAAAATGCACTATTAAACTTCTATGATAGGGCAATCAGGGACCCGATTAGATCATTTTATATTTTCGTTAATATAAGAATTCAGGGAAATTCTATCACATTTGTTCAATTTACGTCGCTCCTGTTCCAGATAGCGTATTGGGCTGTGCGGCACCGCAAAGCAAATGAAATGGCGAGTAAAATGCACTATTAAACTACTATGATAGGGCAAACAGAGACCCGATTAGATCATTTTATATTACGGTTAATATAAGAATTCAGCGTAATTCTATCACATTTGTTAAACTTACGTCGCTCCTATTTCAGATAGCGTATTGGGCTAAGCGGCAGCTCAAAGCGCATGAAATGGCGAGTAAAATGCACTATTAAGCTTCTAGGGTAGGGCAAACAGATACCCGATTAGATCATTTTATAATATGGTTAATTTTAGAATTCAGCAAAATTCTACCACATTTGTTCAATTTACGTCGCTCCTATTTCACGTAGCGTACTGGGCTAGGCGGCAACTCAAAGCGCATGAAATAGCGAGTAAAATGCAATATTAAACTTCTAGGATAAGGCAAACAGAGACCCGATTAGATCATTTTATATTACGGTTAATATAAGAATTCAGCGTAATTCTATCACATTTGTTCAACTTACGTCGCTCCTATTTCAGATAGCGTGCTGGGCTAAGCGGCATCTCAAACCGCATGAAACGGTGAGTAAAATGCACTATTACACTTCTAGGATAAGGCAAACAGAGACCCGATTAGATCATTTTATATTACGGTTAATATAAGAATTCAGCGTAATTCTATCACATTTGTTCAACTTACGTCGCTCCTATTTCAGATAGCGTACTCGGCTAGGAGGCATCTTAAAGCGCGTGGCATAGCGAGTAAAATGCACTACTAAACTTCTATGATAGGGCAATCAGGGACTCGATTAGATCATTTTATATTTTGTTTAATATAAGAATTCAGCGAAATTCTATCACATTTGTTCAATTTACGTCGCTCCTATTTCAGATAGCGTATTGGGCTAAGCGGCATCTGAAGGCGCATGAAATGGCGAGTAAAATGCACTATTAAACTTCTAGGGTAGGGCAAACAGAGACCCGATTAGATCATTTTATATTAGGGTTAATTTAAGAATTCAGCGAAATTCTATCACATTTGTTCAATTTACATCGTTCCTATTTCAGCTAGCGTACTGGGCTATGCGGCATCTTAAAACGCGAGGAATGGCGAGTAAAATGCACTCTTAAACTTCTATGATAGGGCAATCAGAGACCCGATTAGATCATTTTATATTTTGGTTAATATAAGAATTCAGCGAAATTCTATCACATTTGTTCAATTTACGTCGCTCCTATTTCAGAAAGCATATTGGCCTAAGCGGCATCTCAAAGCGCAAGAAATGGCGAGTAAAATGCACTATTAAAGTTCTAGGGTAGGGCAAACAGAGACCCGATTAGATCATTTTATATTATGGTGAATTTAAGAATTCAGCGAAATTCTAGCACATTTGTTCAATTTACGTCGCTCCTATTTTAGATAGCGTACTGGGCTAGGCGGCCTCTTAAAGCGCGTGGAAGGGCGAGTAAAATGCACTACTAAACTTCTATGATAGGGCAATCAGAGATCCGATTAGACCATTTTATATTTTGGTTAATATAAGAATTCAGCGAAATTCTATCACATTTGTTCAATTTACGTTACTCCTATTTCAGATAGCGTATTGGGCTAAGCGGCATCTCAAAGCGCATGAAATGACGAGTGAAATGCACTATTAAACTTCTAGGGTTGGTCGAAGAAAGACCCGATTAGATCATTTTACATTAAGGTTAATAAAAAAATTCAGGGAAAGTCTATCACATTTGTTCAATTTACATCGCTCCTATTTCAGATAGCGTATTGGGCTAAGCGGCAACTCAAAGCGCATGAAATGACGAGTAAAATGCACTATTAAACTTCTAGGGTAGGGCAAACAGAGACCCGATTAGTTCAGTTTATATTATAGTGAATTTAAGAATTCAGCGAAATTCTCTCACATTTGTCCAAATTACGTCGCTCCTAGTTCAGATAGCGTATTGGGCAAAGCGGCATCTCAAAGCGCATGAAATGACGAGTAAAATGCACTATTAAACTTCTAGGGTAGGGCAAGCAGAGACCCGACTAGATCATTTTATATTATGGTTAATTTATGAATTCAGCAAAATTCTATCACATTTGTTCAATTTACGTCGCTCCTATTTCAGATAGCGTACTGGACTAGGCGGCATCTTAAAGCGCGCGGAATGGCGAGTAAAATGCACTGCTAAACTTCTAGGGTAGGGCAAATAGAGACCCGATTAGATCATTTTATATTATAGTTAATTTAAGAATTCAGCAAAATTCTATCACAATTGTTCAATTTACGTTGTTCCTATTTCGGATAGCGTATTGGCCTAAGCGGCATCTCAAAGCGCAAGAAATGGCGAGTAAAATGCACTCTTAAACTACTAGGGTAGGGCAAACAGAGACCCGATTAGATCATTTTATATTAGGGTTAATTTAAGAATTCAGCGAAATTCTATCACATTTGTTCAACTTACGTCGCTCCTATTTCAGATAGCGTACTGGGCTAGGCGGCATCTTAAAGCGCGTGGAACGGCGAGTAAAATGCACTACTAAACTTCTATGATACGGCAATCAGAGAGCCGATTAGATCATTTTATATTTTGGTTAATATAAGGATTCAGCGAAATTCTATCACATTTGTTTAATTTACGTCGCTGATATTTCAGTTAGCGTATTGGGCTAAGCGGCATCTCAAAGCGCAAGAAATGGCGAGTAAAATGCACTATTAAACTTCTAGGGTAGGGCAAACAGAGACCCGATAAGAAAACTCTATATTATGGTTAATTTAAGAATTCATCGAAATTCTATCACATTTGTTCAATTTACGTCGCTCCTATTTCACATAGCGTATTGGGCTAAGCGGCAACTCAAAGCGCATGAAATGACGAGTAAAATGCACTATTAAACTTCTAGGGTAGGGCAAACAGAGACCCGATTAGTTCAGTTTATATTATAGTGAATTTAAGAATTCAGCGAAATTCTCTCACATTTGTTCAAATTACGTCGCTCCTAGTTCAGATAGCGTATTGGGCAAAGCGGCATCTCAAAGCGCATGAAATGACGAGTAAAATGCACTATTAAACTTCTAGGGTAGGGCAAGCAGAAACCCGATTAGATCATTTTATATTATGGTTAATTTAAGAATTCTGCGTAATTCTATCACATTTGTTCAACTTACGTCGCTCCTATTTCAGATAGCGTACAGGGCTATACGGCATCTTAAAGCGCATGGAACGGCGAGTAAAATGCACTACTAAACTTCTATGATAGGGCAATCAGAGACCCGATTAGATCATTTTATATTTTGTTTAATATAAGACTTCAAGGAAATTCTATCACATTTGTTTAATTTGCATCGCTCCTATTTCAGATAGCGTATTTGGAAAAGCGGCATCTTAAAGCGCGCGGAATGGCGAGTAAAATGCACTGTTAAACTTCAAGGGTAGGGCAAATAGAGACCCAATTAGATCATTTTATATTATAGTTAATTTAAGAATTCAGCAAAATTCTATAACAATTGTTCAATTTACGTTGTTCCTATTTCAGATAGCGTACTGGGCTAGGCGGCATCTTAAAGCGCGTGGAATGGCGAGTAAAATGCACTATATAAACTTCTATGATAGGGCAATCAGAGAGTCGATTAGATCATTTTATATTTTGGTTAATATAAGAATTCAGCGAAATTCTATCACATTTGTTTAATTTACGTCGCTCCTATTTCAGATAGCGTATTGGGCTAAGCGGCATCTCAAAGCGCATGAAATGGCGAGTAAAATGCACTATTAAACTTCTAGGCTAGGGCGAACAGAGACCCGATTAGATCATTTTATATTATGGTGAATTTAAGAATTCAGCGAAATTCTAGCACATTTGTTCAATTTACGTCGCTCCTATTTTAGATAGCGTATTGGGCTAAGCGGCAACTCAAAGCGCATGAAATGACGAGTAAAATGCACTATTAAACTTCTAGGGTAGGGCAAACAGAGACCCGATTAGTTCAGTTTATATTATAGTGAATTTAAGAATTCAGCGAAATTCTCTCACATTTGTTCAAATTACGTCGCTCCTAGTTCAGATAGCGTATTGGGCAAAGCGGCATCTCAAAGCGCATGAAATGACGAGTAAAATGCACTATTAAACTTCTAGGGTAGGGCAAGCAGAGACCCGACTAGATCATTTTATATTATGGTTAATTTATGAATTCAGCAAAAATCTATCACATTTGTTCAATTTACGTCGCTCCTATTTCAGATAGCGTACTGGACTAGGCGGCATCTTAAAGCGCGCGGAATGGCGAGTAAAATGCACTGCTAAATTTCTAGGGTAGGGCAAATAGAGACCCGATTAGATCATTTTATATTATAGTTAATTTAAGAATTCAGCAAAATTCTATCACAATTGTTCAATTTACGTTGTTCCTATTTCGGATAGCGTATTGGCCTAAGCGGCATCTCAAAGCGCAAGAAATGGCGAGTAAAATGCACTCTTAAACTACTAGGGTAGGGCAAACAGAGACCCGATTAGATCATTTTATATTAGGGTTAATTTAAGAATTCAGCGAAATTCTATCACATTTGTTCAACTTACGTCGCTCCTATTTCAGATAGCGTACTGGGCTAGGCGGCATCTTAAAGCGCGTGGAACGGCGAGTAAAATGCACTACTAAACTTCTATGATACGGCAATCAGAGAGCCGATTAGATCATTTTATATTTTGGTTAATATAAGGATTCAGCGAAATTCTATCACATTTGTTTAATTTACGTCGCTGATATTTCAGATAGCGTATTGGGCTAAGCGGCATCTCAAAGCGCAAGAAATGGCGAGTAAAATGCACTATTAAACTTCTAGGGTAGGGCAAACAGAGACCCGATTAGATCATTTTACATTATGGTTAATAAATGAATTCACTGAAATTCTATCACATTTGTTCAATTTACGTCGCTCCTATTTCAGATAGCGTATTGGGGTAAGCGGCATCTCAAAGCGCATGAAATGACGAGTGCAATGCGCTATTAAACTTCTAGGGTAGCGCGAACAAAGACCCGACTAGATCATTTTACATTAAGGTTAATATAAGGATTCAGCGAAATTCTATCACATTTGTTCAATTTACGTCGCTCCTATTTCAGATAGTGTATTGGGGTAAGCGGCATCGCAAAGCGCATGAAATGACGAGTGAAATGCACTATTAATCTTCTAAGGTAGGGCAAACAGAGACCCGATTAGATAATTTTATATTATAGTTAATTTAAGAATTCAGCGAAATTCTATCACATTTGTTCAATTTACGTCGCTCTTATTTCAGATAGCGTATTGGGCTAAGCAGCACCTCAAATCGTATGAAATGGCGAATAAAATGCACTATTAAACTTCTAGGGTAAGGCAAACAGAGACCCGATTAGATCATTTTATATTAAGGTTAATTTAAGAATTCATCGAAATTCTATCACATTTGTTCAATTTACGTCGCTCCTATTTCAGATAGCGTACTGGGCTAGGCGGCAACTTAAAGCGCGTGGAATGGCGAGTAAAATGCACTATTAAACTTCTATGATAGGGCAATCAGTGACCCGATTAGATAATTTTATATTATAGTTAATTTAAGAATTCAGTGAAATTCTATCACATTTGTTCAATTTACGTCGTTCCTATTTCAGATAGCGTGCTGGGCTAAGCGGCATCTAAAAGCGCATGAAATGGCGAGTATAATGCACTATTAAACTTCTAGGATAAGGCAAACAGAGACCCGATTACATCATTTTATATTACCGTTAATATTAGAATTCTGCGTATTTCTATGACATTTGTTCAACTTACGTCGCTCCCATTTCAGATAGCGTACTGGGCTAGGCGGCATCTAAAAGCGCATGAAATGGCGAGTATAATGCAGTATTAAACTTCTAGGAAAAGCAAACAGAGACCCGATTTGATCATTTTATATTACGGTTAATATAAGAATTCAGCGTAATTCTATCACATTTGTTCAACTTACGTCGCTCCTATTTCAGATAGCGTACAGGGCTATACGGCATCTTAAAGCGCGTGGAAGGGCGAGTAAAATGCACTACTAAACTTCTATGGTAGGGC
>CAKAJE020001670.1:0-142234 GCA_916610135.2 Macropis europaea | reverse complement strand
TACTCGACATTTCATGCGCTTTAAGATGCCACCTAGCCCAATACGCTATCTGAAATAGGGGCGACGTAAATTGAACAAATGTGATAAAATTACGCAGAATTCTTATAATAACAATAATATAAAATGATCTAATCGTGTCTCTGATTGCCCTATCATAGAAGGTTAGTAGTGCATTTTACTCGTAATTCCACGCGCTTTAAGTTGCAGTCTAGCCCAATCCGCTATCTTAAATTGGAGCGACGTAAATTGAACAAATGTGATAGTATTACGCAGAATTCTTATATTAACCATAATATAAAATGATCTAATCGGGTCTCTGATTGCCCTATCATAGAGGTTTGATAGTGCATTTTACTCGTCATACCATGCGCTTTAAGGCAACGCCTAGCCCAATCCGCTATCTGAAATTGGAGCTACGTGAATTTAACAAATGTGATAAAATTACGCTGAATACTTATATTAACAATAATATAAAATGATATAATCGGGTCTCTGATTGCCCTATCTTAGAAGTTTAATAGTGCATTTTACTCGACATTTCATGCGCTTTTAGGTGCCGCCTAGCCCAATACGCTATCTGAAATTGGAGCTACGTAAATTGAACAAGGGTGATAGAGTTTCGCTGAATTCTTAAATTAACCGTAATATAAAATGATCTAATCGGGTCTCTGATTGCCCTATCATAGAAGCTTAATAGTGCATTTCATTCGTCATTTCATGCGCTTTAACGTGCCGCTTAGCCCGATACGCTATCTGAAATTGGAGCTACGTAAACTGAACAAACGTGTTAGAATTTCGCAGAATTCTTATATTAACCATAATATAATATGATCTATTCGGGGTCTCCGATTGCCCTATCATAGAAGTTTAATAGTGCATTTTACTCGACATTCCACGCGCTTTAAGATGCCGCCTAGCCCAATACGCTCCCTGAAATTGGAGCTACGTAAATTGAACAAATGTGATATAATTACGCAGAATTCTTATATTAACAATAATATAAAATGATCTAATCGGGTCTCCGATTGCCCTATCATAGAAGTTTAATAGTGCATTTTACTCGTCATTTCATGCTCTTTATGGTGCCTCCTAGCCCAATACGCTATCTGAAATTGGAGCTACGTAAGCTGAACAAATGTGATAGAATTACGCAGAATTCTTATATTAACCATAATATAAAATGATATAATGGGGTCTCTGATTGCCCTATCATAGAAGGTTAGTAGCGCATTTTACTCGCCATTCTACGCGCTTTAAGATGCCGCATAACCCAATACGCTATCTGAAATAGGAGCGACGTAAATTGAACAAATGTGATAGAATTTCGCTGAATTCTTAAATTAACCATAATATAAGATGACCTAATCGGGTCTCTGATTGCCCTATCCGAGAAGTTTAGTAGTGCATTTTAATCGACGTTTCGTATGCTTTAAGATGCCACCTAGCCCAGTACGCTATCTGAAATAGGGGCGACGTAAATTGAACAAATGTGATAAAATTACGCAGAATTCTATATTAACAATAATATAAAATGATCTAATCGGGTCTCCGATTACCCTATCATAGAAGCTTAATAGTGAATTTCATTCGTTACTTCATGCGCTTTAACGTGCAGCTTAGCCCGATACGCTATCTGAAATTGGAGCTACGTAAACTGAACAAACGTGATAGAATTTCGCAAAATTCTTATATTAACCATAATATAATACGATCTATTCGGGGTCTCCGATTGCCCTATCATAGAAGTTTAATAGTGCATTCTACTCGACATTTCATGCGCTTTAAGATGCCACCTGGCCCAAAACGCTATGTGAAATAGGAGCGACGTAAATTGAACAAATGTGATAGAATTACGCTGAATTCTTATATTAACCATAATATAAAATGATTTAATCGGGTCTCTGTTTGCCTTACACTAGAAGTTTGACAGTGCATTTTACTCGCCATTTCATGCGCTTTGAGATGCCACTTAGCCCAATACGCTATCTGAAATAGGAGCGACGTAAATTTATCAAATGTCATAGGATTTCGCTGAATTCTTAAATTAATCATAATATAAAATGATATCATCGGGTCTCTGTTTGCCCTAACCTAGAAGTTTAATAGTGCATTTTACTCGCCATTTCATGCGCTTTGAGATGCCGCTTAGCCCAATACGCTATCTGAAATAGGAGCGACGTAAATTGAACAAATGTGATAGAATTTTGCTGAATTCTTATATTAACCATAATATATAATGATCTAATCGGGTCTCCGATTGCCCTATCATAGCAGTTTAATAGTGCATTCTACTCGACATTTCATGCGCTTTAAGATGCCACCTGGCCCAAAACGCTATCTGAAATAGGAGCGACGTAAGCTGAACAAATGTGATAGAATTACGCAGAATTCTTATATTAACCATAATATAAAATGATATAATGGGGTCTCTGATTGCCCTATCATAGAAGGTTAGTAGCGCATTTTACTCGCCATTCTACGCGCTTTAAGATGCCGCATAACCCAATACGCTATCTGAAATAGGAGCGACGTAAATTGAACAAATGTGATAGAATTTCGCTGAATTCTTAAATTAACCATAATATAAGATGACCTAATCGGGTCTCTGATTGCCCTATCCGAGAAGTTTAGTAGTGCATTTTAATCGACGTTTCATATGCTTTAAGATGCCACCTAGCCCAGTACGCTATCTGAAATAGGGGCGACGTAAATTGAACAAATGTGATAAAATTACGCAGAATTCTTATATTAACAATAATATAAAATGATCTAATCGGGTCTCCGATTACCCTATCATAGAAGCTTAATAGTGAATTTCATTCGTTACTTCATGCGCTTTAACGTGCAGCTTAGCCCGATACGCTATCTGAAATTGGAGCTACGTAAACTGAACAAACGTGATAGAATTTCGCAAAATTCTTATATTAACCATAATATAATACGATCTATTCGGGTCTCCGATTGCCCTATCATAGAAGTTTAATAGTGCATTCTACTCGACATTTCATGCGCTTTAAGATGCCACCTGGCCCAAAACGCTATGTGAAATAGGAGCGACGTAAATTGAACAAATGTGATAGAATTACGCTGAATTCTTATATTAACCATAATATAAAATGATCTAATCGGGTCTCTGTTTGCCTTACACTAGAAGTTTGACAGTGCATTTTACTCGCCATTTCATGCGCTTTGAGATGCCACTTAGCCCAATACGCTATCTGAAATAGGAGCGACGTAAATTTATCAAATGTCATAGGATTTCGCTGAATTCTTAAATTAATCATAATATAAAATGATATCATCGGGTCTCTGTTTGCCCTAACCTAGAAGTTTAATAGTGCATTTTACTCGCCATTTCATGCGCTTTGAGATGCCGCTTAGCCCAATACGCTATCTGAAATAGGAGCGACGTAAATTGAACAAATGTGATAGAATTTTGCTGAATTCTTATATTAACCATAATATATAATGATCTAATCGGGTCTCCGATTGCCCTATCATAGCAGTTTAATAGTGCATTCTACTCGACATTTCATGCGCTTTAAGATGCCACCTAGCCCAATACGCTATCTGAAATAGGGGCGACGTAAATTGAACAAATGTGATAAAATTACGCAGAATTCTTATAATAACAATAATATAAAATGATCTAATCGTGTCTCTGATTGCCCTATCATAGAACGTTAGTAGTGCATTTTACTCGTCATTTCATGCGCTTTAAGTTGCAGTCTAGCCCAATCCGCTATCTTAAATTGGAGCGACGTAAATTGAACAAATGTGATAGTATTACGCAGAATTCTTATATTAACCATAATATAAAATGATCTAATCGGGTCTCTGATTGCCCTATCATAGAGGTTTGATAGTGCATTTTACTCGTCATACCATGCGCTTTAAGGCAACGCCTAGCCCAATCCGCTATCTGAAATTGGAGCTACGTGAATTTAACAAATGTGATAAAATTACGCTGTATTCTTATATTAACAATAATATAAAATGATATAATCGGGTCTCTGATTGCCCTATCTTAGAAGTTGAATAGTGCATTTTACTCGTCATTTCATGCGCTTTTAGGTGCCGCCAAGCCCAATACGCTATCTGAAATTGGAGCTACGTAAATTGAACAAGGGTGATAGAGTTTCGCTGAATTCTTAAATTAACCGTAATATGAAATGATCTAATCGGGTCTCTGATTGCCCTATCATAGAAGCTTAATAGTGCATATCATTCGTCATTTCATGCGCTTTAACGTGCCGCTTAGCCCGATACGCTATCTGAAATTGGAGCTACGTAAACTGAACAAACGTGTTAGAATTTCGCAGAATTCTTATATTAACCATAATATAATATGATCTATTCGGGTCTCCGATTGCCCTATCATAGAAGTTTAATAGTGCATTTTACTCGACATTCCACGCGCTTTAAGATGCCGCCTAGCCCAATACGCTCCCTGAAATTGGAGCTACGTAAATTGAACAAATGTGATATAATTACGCAGAATTCTTATATTAACAATAATATAAAATGATCTAATCGGGTCTCCGATTACCCTATCATAGAAGTTTAATAGTGCATTTTACTCGTCATTTCATGCTCTTTATGGTGCCTCCTAGCCCAATACGCTATCTGAAATTGGAGCTACGTAAGCTGAACAAATGTGATAGAATTACGCAGAATTCTTATATTAACCATAATATAAAATGATATAATGGGGTCTCTGATTGCCCTATCATAGAAGGTTAGTAGCGCATTTTACTCGCCATTCTACGCGCTTTAAGATGCCGCATAACCCAATACGCTATCTGAAATAGGAGCGACGTAAATTGAACAAATGTGATAGAATTTCGCTGAATTCTTAAATTAACCATAATATAAGATGACCTAATCGGGTCTCTGATTGCCCTATCCGAGAAGTTTAGTAGTGCATTTTAATCGACGTTTCATATGCTTTAAGATGCCACCTAGCCCAGTACGCTATCTGAAATAGGGGCGACGTAAATTGAACAAATGTGATAAAATTACGCAGAATTCTTATATTAACAATAATATAAAATGATCTAATCGGGTCTCCGATTACCCTATCATAGAAGCTTAATAGTGAATTTCATTCGTTACTTCATGCGCTTTAACGTGCAGCTTAGCCCGATACGCTATCTGAAATTGGAGCTACGTAAACTGAACAAACGTGATAGAATTTCGCAAAATTCTTATATTAACCATAATATAATACGATCTATTCGGGTCTCCGATTGCCCTATCATAGAAGTTTAATAGTGCATTCTACTCGACATTTCATGCGCTTTAAGATGCCACCTGGCCCAAAACGCTATCTGAAATAGGAGCGACGTAAATTGAACAAATGTGATAGAATTACGCTGAATTCTTATATTAACCATAATATAAAATGATCTAATCGGGTCTCTGTTTGCCTTACACTAGAAGTTTGACAGTGCATTTTACTCGCCATTTCATGCGCTTTGAGATGCCACTTAGCCCAATACGCTATCTGAAATAGGAGCGACGTAAATTTATCAAATGTCATAGGATTTCGCTGAATTCTTAAATTAATCATAATATAAAATGATATCATCGGGTCTCTGTTTGCCCTAACCTAGAAGTTTAATAGTGCATTTTACTCGCCATTTCATGCGCTTTGAGATGCCGCTTAGCCCAATACGCTATCTGAAATAGGAGCGACGTAAATTGAACAAATGTGATAGAATTTTGCTGTATTCTTATATTAACCATAATATATAATGATCTAATCGGGTCTCCGATTGCCCTATCATAGCAGTTTAATAGTGCATTCTACTCGACATTTCATGCGCTTTAAGATGCCACCTGGCCCAAAACGCTATCTGAAATAGGAGCGACGTAAGCTGAACAAATGTGATAGAATTACGCAGAATTCTTATATTAACCATAATATAAAATGATATAATGGGGTCTCTGATTGCCCTATCATAGAAGGTTAGTAGCGCATTTTACTCGCCATTCTACGCGCTTTAAGATGCCGCATAACCCAATACGCTATCTGAAATAGGAGCGACGTAAATTGAACAAATGTGATAGAATTTCGCTGAATTCTTAAATTAACCATAATATAAGATGACCTAATCGGGTCTCTGATTGCCCTATCCGAGAAGTTTAGTAGTGCATTTTAATCGACGTTTCATATGCTTTAAGATGCCACCTAGCCCAGTACGCTATCTGAAATAGGGGCGACGTAAATTGAACAAATGTGATAAAATTACGCAGAATTCTTATATTAACAATAATATAAAATGATCTAATCGGGTCTCCGATTACCCTATCATAGAAGCTTAATAGTGAATTTCATTCGTTACTTCATGCGCTTTAACGTGCAGCTTAGCCCGATACGCTATCTGAAATTGGAGCTACGTAAACTGAACAAACGTGATAGAATTTCGCAAAATTCTTATATTAACCATAATATAATACGATCTATTCGGGTCTCCGATTGCCCTATCATAGAAGTTTAATAGTGCATTCTACTCGACATTTCATGCGCTTTAAGATGCCACCTGGCCCAAAACGCTATGTGAAATAGGAGCGACGTAAATTGAACAAATGTGATAGAATTACGCTGAATTCTTATATTAACCATAATATAAAATGATCTAATCGGGTCTCTGTTTGCCTTACACTAGAAGTTTGACAGTGCATTTTACTCGCCATTTCATGCGCTTTGAGATGCCACTTAGCCCAATACGCTATCTGAAATAGGAGCGACGTAAATTTATCAAATGTCATAGGATTTCGCTGAATTCTTAAATTAATCATAATATAAAATGATATCATCGGGTCTCTGTTTGCCCTAACCTAGAAGTTTAATAGTGCATTTTACTCGCCATTTCATGCGCTTTGAGATGCCGCTTAGCCCAATACGCTATCTGAAATAGGAGCGACGTAAATTGAACAAATGTGATAGAATTTTGCTGAATTCTTATATTAACCATAATATATAATGATCTAATCGGGTCTCCGATTGCCCTATCATAGCAGTTTAATAGTGCATTCTACTCGACATTTCATGCGCTTTAAGATGCCACCTGGCCCAAAACGCTATCTGAAATAGGAGCGACGTAAATTGAACAAATGTGATAGAATTACGCTGAATTCTTATATTAACCGTAATATAAAATGATCTAATCGGGTCTCTGTTTGCCTTACACTAGAAGTTTGACAGTGCATTTTACTCGCCATTTCATGCGCTTTGAGATGCCACTTAGCCCAATACGCTATCTGAAATAGGAGCGACGTAAATTTAAAAAATGTCATAGGATTTCGCTGAATTCTTAAATTAATCATAATATAAAATGATATCATCGGGTCTCTGTTTGCCCTAACCTAGAAGTTTAATAGTGCATTTTACTCGCCATTTCATGCGCTTTGAGATGCCGCTTAGCCCAATACGCTATCTGAAATAGGAGCGACGTAAATTGAACAAATGTGATAGAATTTTGCTGAATTCTTATATTAACCATAATATATAATGATCTAATCGGGTCTCTGATTGCCCTATCATAGAAGTTTAATAGTGCATTTTCTCGTCATTGCATGCGCTTTAAGGGGCTGCTTAGCCGAATACGCCATCTGGAACAGGAGCGACGTAAATTGAACAAATGTGATACAATTTTGCTGAATTCTTATATTAACTATAATATAAAATGATCTAATCTGGTTTCTGATGGCCCTATCATAGAAGATTAGTAGTGCATTTTACTCGTCATTTCATGCCCTTTAAGGCTCCGCCTAGCCCAATCCGCTATCTGAAGTAGGAGCGACGTAATTTGAACAAATGTGATAGAATTACGCTGAATTCTTATATTAACCATAATATAAAATGATCTAATCGGGTCTCTGATTGCCCTATCATAGAGGTTTGATAGTGCATTTTACTCGTCATACCATGCGCTTTAATGCAACGCCTAGCCCAATACGCTATCTGAAATAGGAGTGACGTAAATTCAACAAATGTGATAGAATTTCGCTGAGTTCTTAAATTAACCATAATATAAGATGACCTAATCGGGTCTCTGATTGCCCTATCCGAGAAGTTTAGTAGTGCATTTTAATCGACATTTCCTATGCTTTAAGATGCCACCTAGCCCAGTACGCTATCTGAAATAGGGGCGACGTAAATTGAACAAATGTGATAAAATTACGCAGAATTCTTATATTAACAATAATACAAAATGATCTAATCGGGTCTCCGATTACCCTATCATAGAAGCTTAATAGTGAATTTCATTCGTCATTTCATGCGCTTTAACGTGCAGCTTAGCCCGATACGCTATCTGAAATTGGAGCTACGTAAACTGAACAATCGTGATAGAATTTCGCAAAATTCTTGTATTAACCATAATATAATACGATCTATTCAGGTCTCCGATTGCCCTATCATAGAAGTTTAATAGTGCACTTCACTCGACATTTCATGCGCTTTAAGATGCCACCTCGCCCAATACGCTATCTGAAATAGGAGCGACGTAAATTGAACAAATGTGATAGAATTACGCTGAATTCTTATATTAACCGTAATATAAAATGATCTAATCGGGTCTCTGTTTGCCTTACACTAGAAGTTTGATAGTGCATTTTACTCGCCATTTCATGCGCTTTGAGATGCCACTTAGCCCAATACGCTATCTGAAATAGGAGCGACGTAAATTTAAAAAATGTCATAGAATTTCGCTGAATTCTTAAATTAATCATAATATAAAATGATATCATCGGGTCTCTGTTTGCCCTAACCTAGAAGTTTAATAGTGCATTTTACTCGCCATTTCATGCGCTTTGAGATGCCGCTTAGCCCAATACGCTATCTGAAATAGGAGCGACATAAATTGAACAAATGTGATAGAATTTTACTGAATTCTTATATTAACCATAATATATATAATGATCTAATCGGGTCTCTGATTGCCCTATCATAGAAGTTTAATAGTGCATTTTACTCGTCATTGCATGCGCTTTGAGGTGCTGCTTAGCCGAATACGCCATCTGGAACAGGAGCGACGTAAATTGAACAAATGTGATACAATTTTGCTGAATTCTTATATTAACTATAATATAAAATGATCTAATCTGGTTTCTGATTGCCCTATCATAGAAGGTTAGTAGTGCATTTTACTCGTCATTTCATGCCCTTTAAGGCTCCGCCTAGCCCAATCCGCTATCTGAAGTAGGAGCGACGTAAATTGACCAAATGTGATAGAATTACGCTGAATTCTTATATTAACCATAATATAAAATGATCTAATCGGGTCTCTGATTGCCCTATCATAGAGGTTTGATAGTGCATTTTGCTCGTCATACCATGCGCTTTAATGCAACGCCTAGCCCAATACGCTATCTGAAATAGGAGTGACGTAAATTCAACAAATGTGATAGAATTTCGCTTAGTTCTTAAATTAACCATAATATAAGATGACCTAATCGGGTCTCTGATTGCCCTACCCTAGAAGTTTAATAATGCATTTTACTCGACATTTCTTGCGCTTTAAGATGCCACCTAGCCCAATACGCTATCCGAAATAGGGGCGACGTAAATTGAACAAATGTGATAAAATTACGCTGCATTCTTATATTAACCATAATATAAAATGATCTAATCGGGTCTCTCATTGCCCTATCATAGAAGTTTAATAGTGCATTTTACTCGTTATTTCATGCGCTTTAAGGTGCCGCCTAGCCCAATGCGCTATCTGAAATAGGAGCGACGTAAATTGAACAAATGTGATTGAATTTCGCAGAATTCTTATATTAACCATAACATAAAATGATCTAATCGGGTCCCTGATTGCCCTGTCAAAGAAGTTTAGTAGCGCATTTTACTCGTCATATCATGCGCTTTAAGGTGCCGTCTAGCCCAACCCGCTATCTCAAATTGGAGATACGTAAATTGAACAAATGTGATAAAATTACGCTGAATTCTTATACTAACAATAATATAAAATGATCTAATCGGGTCTCTGATAGCGCTATCAAAGAAGTTTAGTAGCGCATTTTACTCGCCATTCCACGCGCTTTAAGATGCCGCCTAGCCCAGTGCGCTATCTGAAATAGGAGTGACGTAAATTGAACAAATGTGATAGAATTACGCTGAATCCTTATATTAACCGTAATATAAAATGATCTGATCGGGCCTCTGTTTGCCTTACCCTAGAAATATAATAGTGCATTTTACTCGCAATTTCATGCGCTTTGAGATGCCGCTTATCCCAACACGCTATCTGAAATAGGAGCGACGTAAATTGAACAGATGTGATAGAATTTTGCTGCATTCTTAAATTAACCACAATATAAAATAATCTAATCGGGTCTCTGTTTGCCTTACCCTAGAAGTTAAACAGAGCATTTCACTCGTCATTCCACGCGCTTTTGGATGCTGCCTAGCCCAGTAGGCAATCTGAAATAGGAGCGACGTAAATTGAACAAATGTGATAGAATTTCGCTGAATTCTTATATTAACCAAAACATAAAATGATCTAATCGGGTCTCTGATTGCCCCATCATAGAAATTTAATAGTGCATTTGACTCGCCATTCCACGCGCTTTAAGATGCCGCCTAGCCCAGTACGTTATCTGAAACAGGAGCGACGTAAATTGAACAAATGCGATTGAATTTTGCTGAATTCTTAAATTAACCATAATATAAAATGATCTAATCGGGCCTCTGTTTGCCATACCATAGAAGTCTAATAGTGCATTTCACTCGTCATTCCACGCGCTTTATGATGCCGCCGAGCCCAGTACGCTATCTGAAATAGGAGCGACGTATATTGAACAAATGTGATAGAATTTCGATGAATACTTATATTAACCAAAATATGAAATGATCTAATGGGGTCTCTGTTCGCCCTACCTTAGAAGTTTAACAGTGTATTTCACTCGTGATTTCCTGCGCTTTGAGATGCCGCTTAGCCCAATACGGTATCTGAAATAGGAGCAACGTATATTGAACAAATGTGATAGAATTTCGATGAATACTTAGATTAACCATAATATAAAATGATCTAATCGGGTCTCTGTTTGCCCTACCCTAGAAGGATAACAGTGCATTTTAGTCGCCATTTCATGCGCTTTGAGATGCCGCTTAGCCCAATAGGCTATCTGAAATAGGAGCGACGTAAATTGAACAAATGTGATAGAATTTCGCTGACTTCTTATATTAACCAAAATATAAAATGATCTAATCGGGTCCCTGATTGCCCTATCATAGAAGTTTAATAGTGCATTTTACTCGCCATTCCACGCGCTTTAAGATGCCGCCTAGCCCAGTACGCTATCTGAACTAGGAGCAACGTAAATAGAACAAATCTGATAGCGTATTGTGCTAAGCGGCATCTCAAAGCGCATGAAATGGCGAGTGAAATGCACAATTAAACTTCTAGGGTAGGGCAAACAGAGACCCGATTAGATTATTTTATATTGTGGTTAATTTAAGAATGCAGCAAAATTCTATCACATCTGTTCAATTTACGTCGCTCCTATTTCAGATAGCGTGTTGGGATAAGCGGCATCTCAAAGCGCATGAAATTGCGAGTAAAATGCACTATTATATTTCTAGGGTAAGGCAAACAGAGGCCCGATCAGATCATTTTATATTACGGTTAATATAAGGATTCAGCGTAATTCTATCACATTTGTTCAATTTACGTCACTCCTATTTCAGATAGCGCACTGGGCTAGGCGGCATCTTAAAGCGCGTGGAATGGCGAGTAAAATGCACAATTAACCTTCACTGATAGGGCAATCAGAGACCCGATTAGATCATTTTATATTATGGTTAATATACGAATTCTGCGTAATTCTATCACGTTTGTTCATTTTACGTGGCTCCAATTTCAGATAGCGTATTGGACTAGGCGGCATCTTAAAGCGCGTGAAGTGTTGAGTAAAATGCACTACTAAACTTCTCGGATAGGGCCAACAGAGACCCGATTAGGTCATCTTATATTATGGTTAATATAAGGATTCTGCGTAATTCTATCACATTTGTTCAATTTACGTCTCTCCTATTTCATATAGCGTATTGGAATAAGCGGCATCTCAAAGCGCATGAAATGACGAGTGAAATGCACTATTAAACTTCTAGGGTAGGGCGAACAGAGACCCGATTAGATCATTTTACATTATGGTTAATATAAGAATTCAACGTAATTTTATCACATTTGTTCAATTTACGTCGTTCCGATTTCAGATTGCGTATTGGGCTAGGCGGCATCTTAAAGCGCGTGGAATTGCGAGTAAACTGCACTATTAACCTTCTATGATATGGCAATCAGAGACCCGATTAGATCATTTTATATTTTGGTTAATATAAGAATTCAGCGAAATTCTATCACATTTGTTCAATTTACGTTGCTCCTATTTCAGATAGCGTATTGTGCTAAGCCGCATCTCATAGCGCATGAAATGGCGAGTAAAATGCAATATTAAACTACTAGTGTACGGCAAACAGAGACCCGATTAGATCATTTTATATTACGGTTAATATAAGAATTCAGCCTAATTCTATCACATTGGTTCAATTTACGTCGCTCCTATTTCAGATAGCCTACTGGGCTAGGCGGCATCTTAAAGCGCGTGGAATTGCGAGTAAACTGCACTATTAACCTTCTATGATATGGCAATCAGAGACCCGATGAGATCATTTTATATTTTGGTTAATATAAGAATTCAGCGAAATTCTGTCACATTTGTTCAATTTACGTCGCTCCTATTTCAGATAGCGTGTTGGGATAAGCGGCATCTCAAAGCGCATGAAATTGCGAGTAAAATGCACTATTATACTACTAGGGTAAGGCAAACAGAGGCCCGATCAGATCATTTTATATTACGGTTAATATAAGGATTCATCGTAATTCTATCACATTTGTTCAATTTACGTCGCTCCTATTTCAGATAGCGTACTTGGCTAAGCGGCATCTTAAATCGCGTGGAATGGCGAGTAAAATGCACAATTAACCTTCTCTGGTAGGGCAATCAGAGACCCGATTAGATCATTTTACATTATGGTTAATATAAGAATTCAGCGTAATTCTATCACATCTGTTGAATTTGCGTCGATCCTATTTCAGATAGCGTATTGGGCTAAGCGGCATCTCAAAGCGCATGAAATGGCGAGTAAAATGCGCTGTTAAACTGCTAGGGTAGGGCGAACAGAGACCCGATTAGATCATTTTATATTATAGTTAATTTAAGAATTCAGCAAAATTCTATCACAATTGTTCAATTTACGTTGTTCCTATTTCGGATAGCGTATTGGCCTAAGCGGCATCTCAAAGCGCAAGAAATGGCGAGTAAAATGCACTCTTAAACTACTAGGGTAGGGCAAACAGAGACCCGATTAGATCATTTTATATTAGGGTTAATTTAAGAATTCAGCGAAATTCTATCACATTTGTTCAACTTACGTCGCTCCTATTTCAGATAGCGTACTGGGCTAGGCGGCATCTTAAAGCGCGTGGAACGGCGAGTAAAATGCACTACTAAACTTCTATGATACGGCAATCAGAGAGCCGATTAGATCATTTTATATTTTGGTTAATATAAGGATTCAGCGAAATTCTATCACATTTGTTTAATTTACGTCGCTGATATTTCAGTTAGCGTATTGGGCTAAGCGGCATCTCAAAGCGCAAGAAATGGCGAGTAAAATGCACTATTAAACTTCTAGGGGAGGGCAAACAGAGACCCGATTAGATCATTTTACATTATGGTTAATAAATGAATTCACTGAAATTCTATCACATTTGTTCAATTTACGTCGCTCCTATTTCAGATAGCGTATTGGGGTAAGCGGCATCTCAAAGCGCATGAAATGACGAGTGCAATGCACTATTAAACTTCTAGGGTAGGGCAAATAGAGACCCAATTAGTTCAGTTTATATTATAGTGAATTTAAGAATTCAGCGAAATTCTAGCACATTTGTTCAATTTACGTCGCTCCTATTTTAGATAGCGTACTGGGCTAGGCGGCTTCTTAAAGCGCGTGGAAGGGCGAGTAAAATGCACTACTAAACTTCTATGATAGGGCAATCAGAGATCCGATTAGACCATTTTATATTTTGGTTAATATAAGAATTCAGCGAAATTCTATCACATTTGTTCAATTTACGTTACTCCTATTTCAGATAGCGTATTGGGCTAAGCGGCATCTCAAAGCGCATGAAATGACGAGTGAAATACACTATTAAACTTCTAGGGTTGGTCGAAGAAAGACCCGATTAGATCATTTTACATTAAGGTTAATATAAGAATTCAGGGAAAGTCTATCACATTTGTTCAATTTACATCGCTCCTATTTCAGATAGCGTATTGGGCTAAGCGGCAACTCAAAGCGCATGAAATGACGAGTAAAATGCACTATTAAACTTCTAGGGTAGGGCAAACAGAGACCCGATTAGTTCAGTTTATATTATAGTGAATTTAAGAATTCAGCGAAATTCTCTCACATATGTTCAAATTACGTCGCTCCTAGTTCAGATAGCGTATTGGGCAAAGCGGCATCTCAAAGCGCATGAAATGACGAGTAAAATGCACTATTATACTTCTAGGGTAGGGCAAGCAGTGACCCGATTAGATCATTTTATATTATGGTTAATTTATGAATACAGCAAAATTCTATCACATTTGTTCAATTTACGTCGCTCCTATTTCAGATAGCGTATTGGGCTAAGCGGCATCTCAATGCGCATGAAATGGCGAGTAAAATGCACTATTAAACTTCTAGGGTAGGGCAAACAGAGACCCGATTAGATCATTTTATATTAGGGTTAATTTAAGAATTCAGCGAAATTCTATCACATTTGTTCAATTTACATCGTTCCTATTTCAGCTAGCGTACTGGGCTATGCGGCATCTTAAAACGCGAGGAATGGCGAGTAAAATGCACTCTTAAACTTCTATGATAGGGCAATCAGAGACCCGATTAGATCATTTTATATTTTGGTTAATATAAGAATTCAGCGAAATTCTATCACATTTGTTCAATTTACGTCGCTCCTATTTCAGAAAGCATATTGGCCTAAGCGGCATCTCAAAGCGCAAGAAATGGCGAGTAAAATGCACTATTAAAGTTCTAGGGTAGGGCAAACAGAGACCCGATTAGATCATTTTATATTATGGTGAATTTAAGAATTCAGCGAAATTCTAGCACATTTGTTCAATTTACGTCGCTCCTATTTTAGATAGCGTACTGGGCTAGGCGGCCTCTTAAAGCGCGTGGAAGGGCGAGTAAAATGCACTACTAAACTTCTATGATAGGGCAATCAGAGATCCGATTAGACCATTTTATATTTTGGTTAATATAAGAATTCAGCGAAATTCTATCACATTTGTTCAATTTACGTTACTCCTATTTCAGATAGCGTATTGGGCTAAGCGGCATCTCAAAGCGCATGAAATGACGAGTGAAATGCACTATTAAACTTCTAGGGTTGGTCGAAGAAAGACCCGATTAGATCATTTTACATTAAGGTTAATATAAAAATTCAGGGAAAGTCTATCACATTTGTTCAATTTACATCGCTCCTATTTCAGATAGCGTATTGGGCTAAGCGGCAACTCAAAGCGCATGAAATGACGAGTAAAATGCACTATTAAACTTCTAGGGTAGGGCAAACAGAGACCCGATTAGTTCAGTTTATATTATAGTGAATTTAAGAATTCAGCGAAATTCTCTCACATTTGTCCAAATTACGTCGCTCCTAGTTCAGATAGCGTATTGGGCAAAGCGGCATCTCAAAGCGCATGAAATGACGAGTAAAATGCACTATTAAACTTCTAGGGTAGGGCAAGCAGAGACCCGACTAGATCATTTTATATTATGGTTAATTTATGAATTCAGCAAAATTCTATCACATTTGTTCAATTTACGTCGCTCCTATTTCAGATAGCGTACTGGACTAGGCGGCATCTTAAAGCGCGCGGAATGGCGAGTAAAATGCACTGCTAAACTTCTAGGGTAGGGCAAATAGAGACCCGATTAGATCATTTTACATTATAGTTAATTTAAGAATTCAGCAAAATTCTATCACAATTGTTCAATTTACGTTGTTCCTATTTCGGATAGCGTATTGGCCTAAGCGGCATCTCAAAGCGCAAGAAATGGCGAGTAAAATGCACTCTTAAACTACTAGGGTAGGGCAAACAGAGACCCGATTGGATCATTTTATATTAGGGTTAATTTAAGAATTCAGCGAAATTCTATCACATTTGTTCAACTTACGTCGCTCCTATTTCAGATAGCGTACTGGGCTAGGCGGCATCTTAAAGCGCGTGGAACGGCGAGTAAAATGCACTACTAAACTTCTATGATACGGCAATCAGAGAGCCGATTAGATCATTTTATATTTTGGTTAATATAAGGATTCAGCGAAATTCTATCACATTTGTTTAATTTACGTCGCTGATATTTCAGTTAGCGTAATGGGCTAAGCGGCATCTCAAAGCGCAAGAAATGGCGAGTAAAATGCACTATTAAACTTCTAGGGTAGGGCAAACAGAGACCCGATAAGAAAACTCTATATTATGGTTAATTTAAGAATTCATCGAAATTCTATCACATTTGTTCAATTTACGTCGCTCCTATTTCAGATAGCGTATTGGGCTAAGCGGCATCTCAAAGCGCATGAAATGGCGAGTAAAATGCACTATTAAACTTCTAGGCTAGGGCGAACAGAGACCCGATTAGATCATTTTACATTATGGTTAATAAAAGAATTCAGCGAAATTCTATCACATTTGTTCAATTTACATCGCTCCTATTTCAGATAGCGTATTGGGCTAAGCGGCATCTCAAAGCGCATGAAATGACGAGTAAAATGCACTATTAATCTTCTAAGGTAGGGCAAACAGAGACCCGATTAGATAATTTTATATTATAGTTAATTTAAGAATTCAGCGAAATTCTATCACATTTGTTCAATTTACGTCGCTCTTATTTCAGATAGCGTATTGGGCTAAGCAGCACCTCAAATCGCATGAAATGGCGAATAAAATGCACTATTAAACTTCTAGGGTAAGGCAAACAGAGACCCGATTAGATCATTTTATATTAAGGTTAATTTAAGAATTCATCGAAATTCTATCACATTTGTTCAATTTACGTCGCTCCTATTTCAGATAGCGTACTGGGCTAGGCGGCAACTTAAAGCGCGTGGAATGGCGAGTAAAATGCACTATTAAACTTCTATGATAGGGCAATCAGTGACCCGATTAGATAATTTTATATTATAGTTAATTTAAGAATTCAGTGAAATTCTATCACATTTGTTCAATTTACGTCGTTCCTATTTCAGATAGCGTCCTGGGCTAAGCGGCATCTAAAAGCGCATGAAATGGCGAGTATAATGCACTATTAAACTTCTAGGATAAGGCAAACAGAGACCCGATTAGATCATTTTATATTACCGTTAATATTAGAATTCTGCGTATTTCTATGACATTTGTTCAACTTACGTCGCTCCCATTTCAGATAGCGTACTGGGCTAGGCGGCATCTAAAAGCGCATGAAATGGCGAGTATAATGCAGTATTAAACTTCTAGGAAAAGCAAACAGAGACCCGATTTGATCATTTTATATTACGGTTAATATAAGAATTCAGCGTAATTCTATCACATTTGTTCAACTTACGTCGCTCCTATTTCAGATAGCGTACAGGGCTATACGGCATCTTAAAGCGCGTGGAAGGGCGAGTAAAATGCACTACTAAACTTCTATGGTAGGGCAATCGGAGACCCGATTAGATCATTTTATATTTTGTTTAATATAAGATTTCAAGGAAATTCTATCACATATGTTCAATTTACGTCGCTCCTATTTCAGATAGCGTATTGGGCTAAGCGGCATCTCAAAGCGCATGAAATGGCGAGTAAAATGCACTAATAAACTTCTAGGCTAGGGCGAACAGAGACCCGATTAGATCATTTTACATTATGGTTAATAAAAGAATTCAGCGAAATTCTATCACATTTGTTCAATTTGCATCGCTCCTATTTCAGATAGCGTATTTGGATAAGCGGCATCTTAAAGCGCGCGGAATGGCGAGTAAAATGCACTGTTAAACTTCTAGGATAGGGCAAATAGAGACCCAATTAGATCATTTTATATTATAGTTAATTTAAGAATTCAGCAAAATTCTATAACAATTGTTCAATTTACGTTGTTCCTATATCAGATAGCGTACTGGGCTAGGCGGCATCTTAAAGCGTGTGGAATGGCGAGTAAAATGCACTATATAAACTTCTATGATAGGGCAATCAGAGAGTCGATTAGATCATTTTATATTTTGGTTAATATAAGAATTCAGCGAAATTCTATCACATTTGTTGAATTTACGTCGCTCCTATTTCAGATAGCGTATTGAGCTAAGCGGCATCTCAAAGCGCATGAAATGTCGAGTGAAATGCACTATTAATCTTCTTGGGTAGGGCGAACAGAGACCCGATCAGAACATTTTACATTAAGGTTAATATAAGAATTCAGCGAAATTCTATCACATTTGTTCAACTTACGTCGCTCCAATTTCAGATAGCGTATTCGGCTAAGCGGCATCTCAAAGCGCATGAAGTGGCGAGTAAAATGCACTATTAAACTTCTAGGGTAAGGCAAACAGAGACCCGATTAGATCATTTTATATTATAGTTAATTTAAGAATTCAGCAAAATTCTATCACAATTGTTCAATTTACGTTGTTCCTATTTCAGATAGCGCACTGCTCTAGGCGGCATCTTAAAGCGCGTGGAATGGCGAGTAAAATGCACTATATAAACTTCTATGGTAGGTCAATCAGAGACCCGATTAGATCATTTTATATTTTGGTTAATATAAGAATTCAGCGTAATTCTATCACATTTGTTCAACTTACGCCGCTCCCATTTCAGATAGCGTACTGGGCTAGGCGGCATCGTAAAGCGCGTGGAATGGCGAGTAAAATGCACTACTAAACATCTATGAAAGGGCAATCAGAGACCCGATTAGATCATTTTATATTTTGTTTAATATAACATTTCAGGGAAATTCTATCACATTTGTTCAACTCACGTCGCTCCTATTTCAGATAGCGTACTGGGCTAAGAGGCATCTCAAAGCGCATGAAATGGCGAGTGAAATGCACTATTAGACTTCTATGGTAGGGCGATCAGAGACCCGATTAGATCATTTTACATTAAGGTTAATATAAGAATTCACGGAAATTCTATCACATTTGTTCAACTTACGTCGCTCCTATTTCAGATAGCGTACAGGGCTATACGGCATCTTAAAGCGCGTGGAAGGGCGAGTAAAATTCACTACTAAACTTCTATGGTAGGGCAATCGGAGACCCGATTAGATCATTTTATATTTTGTTTAATATAAGATTTCAAGGAAATTCTATCATATATGTTCAATTTACGTCGCCCCTATTTCAGATAGCGTATTGGGCTAAGCGGCATCTGAAAGCGCATGAAATGGCCAATAAAATGCACCATTAAACTTCTAGGCTAGGGCGAACAGAGACCCGATTAGATCATTTTACATTATGGTTAATAAAAGAATTCAGCGAAATTCTATCACATTTGTTCAATTTGCATCGCTCCTATTTCAGATAGCGTATTTGGATAAGCGTCATCTTAAAGCGCGCGGAATGGCGAGTAAAATGCACTGTTAAACTTCTAGGGTAGGGCAAATAGAGACCCAATTAGATCATTTTATATTATAGTTAATTTAAGAATTCAGCAAAATTCTATAACAATTGTCCAATTTACGTTGTTCCTATATCAGATAGCGTACTGGGCTAAGCGGCATGTCAAAGCGCATGAAATGGCGAGTAAAATGCACTATTAAACTTCTTGGGTAGGGCAAACAGAGACCCGATTAGATCATTTTATATTATTGTGAATTTAAGAATTCAGCGAAATTCTAGCACATTTGTTCAATTTACGTCGCTCCTATTTTAGATAGCGTACTGGGCTAGGCGGCATCTTAAAGCGCGTGGAAGGGCGAGTAAAATGCACTACTAAACTTCTATGATAGGGCAATCAGAGATCCGATTAGATCATTTTACATTATGCTTTATAAATGAATTCACTGAAATTCTATCACATTTGTTCATTTTACGTCGCTCCTATTTCAGAAAGCGCACTGGCCTAGGCGGCATCTCAAAGCGCATGAAATGGCGAGTAAAATGCACTATTAAACTTCGAGGGTAGGGCAAACAGGGACCCGATTAGATCATTTTATATTACGGTTAATATATGAATTCAGCGAAATTCTATCATATTTGTTCAATTTACGTCGCTCCTATTTCAGATAGCGTATTGGGCTAAGCGGCATCTGAAAGCGCATGAAATGACGAGTGAAATGCACTATTAAACTTCTAGGGTAGGGCGAACAGAGACCCGATTAGATCATTTTACATTAAGGTTAATATAAGAATTCAGGGAAATTCTATCACAATTGTTCAATTTACGTTGTTCCTATTTCAGATAGCGTATACGGCTAGGCGGCATCTTAAAGTGCGTGGAATGGCGAGTAAAATGCACTATATAAACTTCTATGATAGGGCAATCAGAGACCCGATTAGATCATTTTATACTTTGGTTAATATAAGAATTCAGCGAAATTCTATCACATTTGTTCAATTTACGTCGCTCCTATTTCAGATAGCGTATTGGGCTAAGCGTCATCTCAAAGCGCATGAAACGGCGAGTAAAATGCACTATTAAACTTCTAGGGTAGGGCCAACAGAGACCCGATTAGATCATTTTATATTACGGTTGATATAAGAATTCAGCGTAATTCTATCACATTTGTTCAACTTACGTCGCTCCTATTTCAGATAGCGTACTGGGCTAGGCGGCATCTTATAGCGCGTGGAACGGCGAGTAAAATGCACTACTAAACTCCTATGATAGGGCAATCAGAGAGCCGATTAGATCTTTTTATATTTTGGTTAATATAAGAATTCAGCGAAATTCTATCACATTTGTTCAATTTACGTC
Organism: Macropis europaea; assembly: GCA_916610135.2. Taxonomy (NCBI): domain Eukaryota; kingdom Metazoa; phylum Arthropoda; class Insecta; order Hymenoptera; family Melittidae; genus Macropis; species Macropis europaea. Next base: position 121,216 of record CAKAJE020001670.1, on the reverse strand, counting down.
GCTCCTATTTCAGATAGCTTATTGGGCTGAGCGGCATCTCAAAGCGCATGAAATGACGAGTGAAATGCACTATTAACCTTCTAGGGTAGGGCAAACAGGACCCGATTAGATCATTTAATATTATGGTTAATTTAAGAATTCAGCAAAATTCTATCACATTTGTTCAATTTTCATCGCTCCTATTTCAGATATCGTATTGGGCTAAGCGGCAACTCAAAGCGCATGAAATGACGAGTGAAATGGACTATTAAGCTTCTAGGGTAGGGCGAACAGAGACCCGATTAGATCATTTTACATTAAGGTTAATATAAGAATTCAGGGAAATTCTATCACATTTGTTCAATTTACGTCGCTCCTATTTCAGATAGCGTATTGGGCTAAGCGGCATCTCAAGGCGCATGAAATGGCGAGTAAAATGCACTGCTAAACTTTGGTGGTAGGGCAAACAGAGACCCGATTAGATCATTTTATATTATGATTAATTTAAGATGTCAGCAAAATTCTATCACATTTGTTCAATTTACGTCGCTCTAATTTCAGATAGCGTACTGAGCTAGGCGGCATCTTAAAGCGCGTGGAAGGGCGAGTAAAATGCACTATTAAACGTCTATGATAGGGCAATCAGAGACCCGATTAGATGATTTTATATTACGGTTAACATAAGAATTCAGCGTAATTCTGTCACATTTGTTCAACTTACGTAGCTCCTATTTCAGATAGCGTACTGGGCTAGGCGGCAACTTAAAGCGCATGAAATGACGAGTAAAATGCACTATTAAACTTCTAGGGTAGGGCAAACAGAGACCCGATTAGGTCATTTCATATTATGGTTAATTTAAGAATTCAGCGAAATTCTATTACATTTGTTCAATTTACATCGCTCCTCTTTCAGATAGCGTATTGGGCTAAGCGGCATCTCAAAGCGCATGAAATGGCGAGTAAAATGCACTATTAAACTTCTAGGATAAGGCAAACGGAGACCCGATTAGACCATTTTATGTTACGGTAAATTAAGAATTCAGCGTTATTCTATCACATTTGTTCAATTTAAGTCGCTCCTATTTCAGATAGCGTATTGGGCTAAGCGGCATCTCAAAGCGCAAGAAATGGCGAGTAAAGTGCACTATTAAACTTCTAGGGTAGGGCAAACAGAGACCGAATTAGATCATTTTATATTATGGTTAATATAAGAATTCAGCGAAATTCTATCACATTTGTTCAATTTGCGTCGTTCCTATTTCAGATAGCGTATTGGGCTAAGCGGCATCTCAAAGCGCATGAAATGGCGAGTAAAATGCACTATTAAACTTCTAGGGTAGGGCAATCAGAGACCCGATTAGATCATTTTATATTATGGTTAATTTAAGAATTCAGCAAAATTCTATCACATTTGTTCAATTTACGTCGTTCCTATTTGAGATAGCATACTGGGCTAGGCGGCATCTCAAAGCGCAAGAAATGGCTCGTAAAATGCACTATTAAACTTCTAGGGTAGGGCAAACAGAGACCGCATTAGATCACTTTATATTTTGGTTAATATAAGAAGTCAGCGAAATTCTATCACATTTGTTCAATTTACGTCGCTCCTATTTCAGATAGCGTATTGGGCTAAGCGGCATCTCAAAGCGCATGAAATGGCGAGTAAAATGCACTATTAAACTTCTAGGGTAAGGCAAACAGAGACCCGATTAGATCATATTATATTACGGTTAATATAAGAATTCAGCGTAATTCTATCACATTTGTTCAACATACGTCGCTCCTATTTCAGATAGTGTACTGGGCTAGGCGGCATCTTAAAGCGCGTGGAAGGGCGAGTAAAATGCACTACTAAACTTCTATGGTAGGGCAATCAGAGTCCCGTTTAGATCATTTTATGTATTGTTTAATATAAGATTTCAGGGAAATTCTATCACATTTGTTCAATTTACGTCGCTCCTATTTCAGATAGCGTATCGGGCTAAGCGGCATCTCACAGCGCATGAAATGACGAGAGAAATTCACTATTAACCATCTTGGGTAGGGCGAACAGAGACCCGATTAGGTCATTTCATATTATGGTTAATTTAAGAATTCAGCGAAATTCTATCACATTTGTTCAATTTACATCGCTCCTATTTCAAATAGCGTATTGGGCTAACCGGCATCTCAATGCGCATGAAATGGCGAGTAAAATGCACTATTAAACTTCTAGGATAAGGCAAACGGAGACCCGATTAGACCATTTTATGTTACGGTTAATATAAGATTTCAGGGAAATTCTATCACATTTGTTCAATTTACGTCGCTCCTATTTCAGATAGCTATTGGGCTAAGCGGCATCTCAAAGCGCATTAAATGACGAGAGAAATGCACTATTAAACTTCTTGGGTAGGGCGAACAGAGACCCGATTACATCATTTTATATTATAGTTAATTTAAGAATTCAGCAAAATTCTATGACATTTTTTCAATTTACGTCGCTCCTATTTCAGATAGCGTACTGGGCTAGGCGGCACCTTAAAGCGCGTGGAATGACGAGTAAAATGCACTATTAAACTTCTATGATAGGGCAATCAGAGACCCGATTAGATCCTATTATATTTTGGTTAATATATGAATTCAGCGAAATTCTATCACATTTGTTCAATTTACGTCGCTCCTATTTCAGATAGCGTATTGGGCTAAGCGGCATCTCAAAGCGCATGAAGTGGCGAGTAAAATGCCCTATTAAACTTCTAGGATAAGGCAAACAGAGACCCGATTAGATCATTTTATATGACGGTTAGTATAAGAATTCAGCGTAATTCTGTGACATTTGTTCAACTTACGTAGCTCCTATTTCAGATAGCGTACTGGGCTAGGCGGCAACTTAAAGCGCGTGGAATGGCGAGTGAAATGCACTATTAAACTTCTAGGTTAGGGCGACCAGAGACCCGAATAGATCATTTTATATTACGGTTAATATAAGAATTCAGCGTAATTCTATCACATTTGTTCAACTAACGTCGCTCCTATTTCAGATAGCGTACTGGGCTAGGCGGCATCTTAAAGCGCGTGGAAGGGCGATTAAAATGCACTACTAAACTTCTATGATAGGGCAATCAGAGTTCCGATAAGATCATTTCATATTTTGTTTACTATAACATTTCAGGGAAATTCTATCACATTTGTTCAATTTACGTCGCTCCTATTTCAGATAGCGTATTGGGCTAAGCGGCATCTCAAAGCGCATGAAATGACGAGAGAAATGCACTATTAAACTTCTTGGGTAGGGCGAACAGAGACGCGATTACATCATTTTATATTATGGTTAATTTAAGAATTCAGCAAAATTCTATCACATTTGTTCAATTTGCGTCGTTCCGATTTCAGATTGCGTATTGGGCTAAGCGGCATCTCAAAGCGCATGAAATGACGAATAAAATGCACTATTAAGCTTCTACGCTATGGCGAACACAGACCCGATTAGATCATTTAACATTATAGTTAATAAAAGAATTCAGCGAGATTCTATCACATTTGTTCAATTTACATTGCTCCTATTTCAGATAGCGTATTGGGCTAAGCGGCATCTCAAAGCGCATGAAATGGCGCGTAAAATGCACTATTAAACTTCTAGGATAAGGCAAACAGAGACCCGATTAGATCATTTTATATGACGGTTAGTATAAGAATTCAGCGTAATTCTGTGACATTTGTTCAACTTACGTAGCTCCTATTTCAGATAGCGTACTGGGCTAGGCGGCAACTTAAAGCGCGTGGAATGGCGAGTGAAATGCACTATTAAACTTCTAGGTTAGGGCGACCAGAGACCCGAATAGATCATTTTATATTACGGTTAATATAAGAATTCAGCGTAATTCTATCACATTTGTTCAACTAACGTCGCTCCTATTTCAGATAGCGTACTGGGCTAGGCGGCATCTTAAAGCGCGTGGAAGGGCGATTAAAATGCACTACTAAACTTCTATGATAGGGCAATCAGAGTTCCGATAAGATCATTTTATATTTTGTTTACTATAACATTTCAGGGAAATTCTATCACATTTGTTCAATTTACGTCGCTCCTATTTCAGATAGCGTATTGGGCTAAGCGGCATCTCAAAGCGCATGAAATGACGAGAGAAATGCACTATTAAACTTCTTGGGTAGGGCGAACAGAGACGCGATTACATCATTTTATATTATGGTTAATTTAAGAATTCAGCAAAATTCTATCACATTTGTTCAATTTGCGTCGTTCCGATTTCAGATTGCGTATTGGGCTAAGCGGCATCTCAAAGCGCATGAAATGACGAATAAAATGCACTATTAAGCTTCTACGCTATGGCGAACACAGACCCGATTAGATCATTTAACATTATAGTTAATAAAAGAATTCAGCGAGATTCTATCACATTTGTTCAATTTACATTGCTCCTATTTCAGATAGCGTATTGGGCTAAGCGGCATCTCAAAGCGCATGAAATGGCGCGTAAAATGCACTATTAAACTTCTAGGATAAGGCAAACAGAGACCCGATTAGATCATTTTGTATTACGGTTAATATAAGAATTCAGCGTAATTCTGTGACATTTGTTCAACTTACGTAGCTCCTATTTCAGATAGCGTACTGGGCTAGGCGGCAACTTAAAGCGCGTGGAATGGCGAGTAAAATGCACTATTAAACTTCTATGATAGGGCAATCAGAGACCCGATTAGATCATTTTATATTTTGTTTAATATAAGAATTCAGCGAAATTCTATCACATTTGTTCAATTTACGTCGCTCCTATTTCAGATAGCGTATTGGGCTAAGCGGCATCTTAAAGCGCGCGGAATGGCGAGTAAAATGCACTATTAAATTTCTATGATAGGGCAATCAGAGACCCGATTAGATCATTTTATATTTTGTTTACTATAACATTTCAGGGAAATTCTATCACATTTGTTCAATTTACGCCGCTCCTATTTCAGATAGCGTATTGGGCTATGCGGCATCTCAAAGCGCAAGAAATGGCCAGTAAAATGCACTATTAAACTTCTAGGGTAGGGCACACAGAGACCCGATTAGATCATTTCATATTATGGTTAATTTAAGAATTCAGCGAAATTCTATCACATTTGTTCAATTTACGTCGCTCCTATTGCAGATAGCGTATTGGGCTAAGCGGCATCTCAAAGCGCATGAAATGGCAAGTAAAATGCACTATTAAACTTCTAGGGTAGGGCAATCAGAGACCCGGTTAGATCATTTTATATTATGGTTAATATAAGAATTCAGGGAAATTCTATCACATTTGTTCAACTTACGTCGCTCCTACTTCAGAGAGCGTACTGGGCTAGGCGGCATCTTAAAGCGCGTGGAATGGCGAGTAAAATGCACTATTAAACTTCTAGGGTAGGGCAAACAGAGACCCGATTAGATCATTTTATGTTATGGTTAATTTATCAATTCAGCGAAATTCTATCACATTTGTTCAATTTACGTCACTCCTATTTCAGACAGCGTATTGGGCTAAGCGGCATCTCAAAGCGCATGAAATGGCGAGTAAAATGCACTATTAAACTTCTAGGATAAGGCAAACGGAGACCCGATTAGACCATTTTATATTACGGTTAATATAAGAATGCAGCGTAATTCTGCCACATTTGTGCAACTTACGTAGCTCCTATTGCAGATAGCGTATTGGGCTAAGCGGCATCTCAAAGCGCATGAAATGGCGAGTAAAATGCACTATTAAACTTCTAGGATAAGGCAAACGGAGACCCGATTAGACCATTTTATATTACGGTTAATATAAGAATTCAGCGTTATTCTATCACATTTGTTCAACTTACGTCGCTCCTATTTCAGATAGCGTACTGGGCTAGGCGGAATCTTAAAGCGCGTGGAATGGCGAGCAAAATGCACTCTTAAGCTTCTATGATAGGGCAATCAGAGACCCGATTAGATCATTTTATATTTTGGTTAATATAAGAATTCAGCGAAGCTCTATCACATTTGTTCAATTGACGTCGACCCTATTTCAGGTAGCGTATTCGGCTAAGCGGCATCTCAAAGCGCATGAAATGACGAATACAATGCACTATTAAGCTTCTACGCTAGGGAGAACAGAGACCCGATTAGATCATTTAACATTATGGTAAATAAAAGAATTCAGCGAAATTCTATCACATTTGTTCAATTTACGTCGCTCCTATTTCAGATAGCGTACTGGGCTAGGCGGCATCTCAAAGCGCATGAAATGACGAGTAAAATGCACTATTAAACTTCTAGGGTAGGGCAACAGAGACCCGATTAGGTCATTTCATATTATGGTTAATTTAAGAATGCAGCGTAATTCTGTCACATTTGTTCAACTTACGTAGCTCCTACTTCAGATAGCGTACTGAGCTAGGCGGCAACTTAAACCGCGTGGAATGGTGAGTAAAATGCACTATTAAACTTCTATGATAGGGCAATCAGAGACCCGATTAGATCATTTTATATTTTGGTTAATATAAGAATCCAGCGAAATTCTATCACATTTGTTCAATTTACGTCGCTCCTATATCAGATAGCGTATTGGGCTAAGCGGCATCTCAAAGCGCATGAAATGACGAGTAAAATGCACTATTAAACTTCTAGGATAAGGCAAACAGAGACCCGATTAGATCATTTTATATTACGGTTAATATAAGAATCCAGCGTAATTCTCTCACATTTGTTCAACTTATGTCGCTGATATTTCAGATAGCGTATTGGGCTAAGCGGCATCTCAAAGCGCAAGAAATGGCGAGTAAAATGCACTATTAAACTTCTAGGGTAGGGCAAACAGAGACCCGATTAGATCATTTTATATTATGGTTAATTTAAGATTCAGCCAAATTCTATCACATTTGTTCAATTTACGTCGCTCCTATTTCAGATAGCGTATTGGGCTAAGCGGCATCTCAAAGAGCATGAAATGACGAGTAAAATGCACTCTTAAACTTCTAGGGTAAGGCAAACTGAGACCCGATTAGATCATTTTATATTACGGTTAATATAATAATTCAGCGTAATTCTATCACATTTGTTCAACATACGTCGCTCCTATTTCAGATAGTGTACTGGGCTAGGCGGCATCTTAAAGCGCGTGGAAGGGCGAGTAAAATGCACTACTAAACTTCTATGGTAGGGCAATCAGAGTCCCGTTTAGATCATTTTATGTATTGTTTAATATAAGATTTCAGGGAAATTCTATCACATTTGTCCAATTTACGTCGCTCCTATTTCAGATAGCGTGTTGGGCTAAGCGGCATCTCAAAGCGCATGAAATGGCGAGTAAAATGCACTGTTAAACTTCTAGGATAAGGCAAACAGAGACCCGATTAGATCATTTAACATTATGGTTAATAAAAGAATTCAGCGAAATTCTATCACATTTGTTCAATTTACGTCGTTCCTATTTCAGATAGCATACTGGGCTAGGCGGCATCTTAAAGCGCGTGGAATGGCGAGTAAAATGCACTATTAAACTTCTTGGGTAGGGCGAACAGAGACCCGATTAGATCATGTTATATTTTGTTTAATATAAGATTTCAGGGAAATTCTATCACATTTGTTCAGTTTACGTCGCTCCTATTTCAGATAGCGTATTGGGCTAAGCGGCATCTCAAAGCGCATGAAATGACGACTGAAATGCACTATTAAACTTCTAGGGTAGGGCGAACAAAGACCCGATTAGAACATTTTACATTAAGGTTAATATAAGAATTCAGCGAAATTCTATCACATTTGTTCAATTTACATCGCTCCTATTTCAGATAGCGACTTGTGCTAAGCGGCATCTCGAAGCGCAAGAAATGGCGAGTAAAATGCATTATTAAACTTCTAGGGTAGGGCAATCAGAGACCCGATTAGATCATTTTATATTTTGGTTAATATAAGAATTCAGCGAAATTCTATCACATTTGATCAATTTACATCGCTCTTATTTCAGATAGCGTATTGGGCTAAGCGGCATCTCAAAGCGCATGAAATGACGAGTAAAATGCACTATTAAACTTCTAGGATAAGGCAAACAGAGACCCGATTAGATCATTTTATATTACGGTTAATATAAGAATTCAGCGTAATTCTGTGACATTTGTTCAACTTACGTAGCTCCTATTTCAGATAGCGTATTGGGCTAAGCGGCATCTCAAAGTGCATGAAATGGCGAGTAAAATGCACTATTAAACTTCTAGGGTAGGGAATCAGAGACCCGATTAGATCATTTTATATTATGGTTAATTTAAGAATTCAGCAAAATTCTATCACATTTGTTCAATTTACGTCGTTCCTATTTCAGATAGCATACTGGGCTAGGCGGCATCTCAAAGCGCATGAAATGGCGAGTAAAATGCACTCTTAAACTTCTAGGATAAGGCAAACAGAGACCCGATTAGATCATTTAACATTATGGTTAATAAAAGAATTCAACGAAATTCTATCACATTTGTTCAATTTACGTCGTTCCTATTTCAGATAGCATACTGGGCTAGGCGGCATCTTAAAGCGCGTGGAATGGCGAGTAAAATGCACTATTAAACTTCTTGGGTAGGGCGAACAGAGACCCGAATAGATCATTTTATATTTTGTTTAACATAAGATTTCAGGGAAATTCTATCACATTTGTTCAGTTTACGTCGCTCCTAGTTCAGATAGCGTACTGAGCTAGGCGGCATCTTAAAGCGCGTGGAAGGGCGAGTAAAATGCACTATTAAACTTCTATGGTAGGGCAATCAGAGTCCCGTTTAGATCATTTTATGTATTGTTTAATATAAGATTTCAGGGAAATTCTATGACATTTGTTCAATTTACGTCGCTCCTATTTCAGATAGCGTATTGGGCTAAGCGGCATCTCACAGCGCATGAAATGACGCGAGAAATGCACTATTAAACTTCTTGGGTAGGGCGAACAGAGACCCGATTAGGTCATTTCATATTATGGTTAATTTAAGAATTCAGCGAAATTCTATCACATTTGTTCAATTTACATCGCTCCTATTTCAAATAGCGTATTGTGCTAAGCGGCATCTCAATGCGCATGAAATGGCGTGTAAAGTGCACTATTAAACTTCTAGGATAAGGCAAGCGGTGACCCGATTAGACCATTTTATGTTACGGTTAATATAAGAATTCAGCGTTATTCTATCACATATGTTCAACTTACGTCGCTCCTATTTCAGAAAGCGTACTGGGCTAGGCGGCATCTTAAAGCGAGTGGAATGGCGAGCAAAATGCACTCTTAAACTTCTATGATAGGGCAATCAGAGACCCGATTAGATCATTTTATATTTTGGTTAATATAAGAATTCTGCGAAATTCTATCACATTTGTTCAATTTACGTCGCTCCTATTTCAGATAGCGTATTGGGCTAAGCGGCATCTCAAAGCGCAAGAAATGGCGAGTAAAATGCACTATTAAACTTCTAGGGTAGGGCAAACAGAGACCCCATTAGATCATTTTATATTATGGTTAATTTAAGAATTCAGCGAAATTCTATCACATTTGTTCAATTTACGTCGCTCCTATTTCAGATAGCGTATTGGGCTAAGCGGCACCTCAAAGCGCATGAAATGGCGAGTAAAATGCACTGTTAAAATTGTAGGGTAGGTCAAACAGAGACCCGATTAGATCATTTCATATTATGGTTAATTTAAGATTTCAGAAAAATTCTATCACATTTGTTCAATTTACGTCGCTCCTATTTCAGATAGTGTACTGGGCTAGGCGGCATCTTAAAGCGCGTGGAAGGGCGAGTAAAATGCACTACTAAACTTCTATGGTAGGGCAATCAGAGTCCCGTTTAGATCATTTTATGTATTGTTTAATATAAGATTTCAGGGAAATTCTATCACATTTGTGTAATTTACGTCGCTCCTATTTCAGATAGCGTATTGGGCTAAGCGGCATCTCACAGCGCATGAAATGACGAGAGAAATGCACTATTAAACTTCTTGGGTAGGGCGAACAGAGACCCGATTAGGTCATTTCATATTATGGTTAATTTAACAATTCAGCGAAATTCTATCACATTTGTTCAATTTACATCGCTCCTATTTCAAATAGCGTATTGGGCTAAGCGGCATCTCAATGCGCATGAAATGGCGAGTAAAATGCACTATTGAACTTCTAGGATAAGGCAAGCGGAGACCCGATTAGACCATTTTATGTTACGGTTAATATAAGAATTCAGCGTTATTCTATCACATTTGTTCAACTTACGTCGCTCCTATTTCAGAAAGCGTACTGGGCTAGGCGGCATCTTAAAGCGCGTGGAATGGCGAGCAAAATGCACTCTTAAACTTCTATGATAGGGCAATCAGAGACCCGATTAGATCATTTTATATTTTGGTTAATATAAGAATTCAGCGAAATTCTATCACATTTGTTCAATTTACGTCGCTCCTATTTCAGATAGCGTATTGGGCTAAGCGGCATCTCAAAGCGCAAGAAATGGCGAGTAAAATGCACTATTAAACTTCTAGGGTAGGGCAAACAGAGACCCCATTAGATCATTTTATATTATGGTTAATTTAAGAATTCAGCGAAATTGTATCACATTTGTTCAATTTACGTCGCTCCTATTTCAGATAGCGTATTGGGCTAAGCGGCATCTCAAAGCGCATGAAATGACGAATAAAATGCACTATTAAGCTTCTACGCTATGGCGAACAGAGACCCGATTAGATCATTTAACATTCTGGTTAATAAAAGAATTCAGCGAAATTCTATCACATTTGTTCAATGTACATCGCTCCTATTTCAGATAGCGTATTGGGCTAAGCGGCATCTCAAAGCGCATGAAATGGCGAGTAAAATGCACTATTAAACTTCTAGGATAAGGCAAACAGAGACCCGATTAGATCATTTTATATTTTGTTTAATATAAGAATTCAGCGAAATTCTATCACATTTGTTCAATTTACGTCGCTCCTATTTCAGATAGCGTATTGGGCTAAGCGGCATCTTAAAGCGCGCGGAATGGCGAGTAAAATGCACTATTAAACTTCGATGATAGGGCAATCAGAGACCCGGTTAGATCATTTTATATTTTGTTTACTATAACATTTCAGGGAAATTCTATCACATTTGTTCAATTTACGTCGCTCCTATTTCAGATAGCGTATTGGGCTAAGCGGCATCTCAAAGCGCAAGAAATGGCCAGTAAAATGCACTATTAAACTTCTAGGGTAGGGCACACAGAGACCCGATTAGATCATTTCATATTATGGTTAATTTAAGAATTCAGCGAAATTATATCACATTTGTTCAATTTACGTCGCTCCTATTTCAGATAGCGTACTGGGCTAGGCGGCATCTTAAAGCGCGTGGAATGGCGAGTAAAATGCACTATTAAACTTCTAGGATAAGGCAAACGGAGACCCGATTAGACCATTTTATGTTACGGTTAATATAAGAATTCAGCGTTATTCTATCACATTTGTTCAATTTACGTCGCTCCTATTTCAGATAGCGTATTGGGCGAAGCGGCATCTCAAAGCGCAAGAAATGGCGAGTAAAATGCACTATTAACCTTCTTGGGTAGGGCGAACAGAGACCCTATTAGGTCATTTCATATTATGGTTAATTTAAGAATTCAGCGAAATGCTATCACATTTGTTCAATTTACATCGCTCCTATTTCAAACAGCGTATTGGGCTAAGCGGCATCTCAATGCGCATGAAAGGGCGAGTAAAATGCACTGTTAAACTTCTAGGATAAGGCAAACGGAGACCCGATTATACCATTTTATGTTACGGTTAATATAAGAATTCAGCGTTATTCTATCACATTTGTTCAATTTACGTCGCTCCTATTTCAGATAGCGCATTGGGCTAAGCTACATCTCACAGCGCATGAAATGACGAGAGAAATCCACTATTAACCTTCTTGGGTAGGGCGAACAGAGACCCGATTAGGTCATTTCATATTATGGTTAATTTAAGAATTCAGCGAAATTCTATCACATTTGTTCAATTTACATCGCTCCTATTTCAAATAGCGTATTGGGCTAACCGGCATCTCAATGCGCATGAAATGGCGAGTAAAATGCACTATTAAACTTCTAGGATAAGGCAAACGGAGACCCGATTAGACCATTTTATGTTACGGTTAATATAAGAATTCAGCGTTATTCTATCAAATTTGTTCAATTTACGTCGCTCCTATTTCAGATAGCGTATTGGGCGAAGCGGCATCTCAAAGCGCAAGAAATGGCGAGTAAAATGCACTATTAAAACTTCTAGGGTAGGGCAAACAGAGACTCGATTAGATCATTTTATATTATGGTTAATTTATCAATGCAGCGAAATTCTATCACATTTTGTATCAATTACGTCCCTCCTATTTCAGATAGCGTATTGGTCTATGCGGCATCTCAAAGCGCATGAAATGGCGAGAAAATGCACTATTAAACTTCCAGGATAGGGCAAACAGAGACCCGATTAGATCATTTTATATTTTGGGTTAATTTAAGAATTCAGCAGAATTCTATCACATTTGTTCAATTTACGTCGCTCCTCTTTCAGATAGCGTATTGGGCTAAGCGGCATCTCAAAGCGCATGAAATGACGAGTAAAATTGCACTATTAAACTTCTAGGATAAGGCAAACGGAGACCCGATTAGACCATTTTATATTACGGTTAATATAAGAATTCAGCGTTATTCTATCACATTTGTTCAACTTACGTCGCTCCTATTTCAGATAGCGTACTGGGCTAGGCGGCATCTTAAAGCGCGTGGAATGGCGAGCAAAATTCACTCTTAAACTTCTATGATAGGGCAATCAGAGACCCGATTAGATCATTTTATATTTTGGTTAATATAAGAATTCAGCGAAATTCTATCACATTTGTTCAATTTACGTCGCCCCTATTTCAGGTAGCGTATTCGGCTAAGCGGCATCTCAAAGCGCATGAAATGACGCATACAATGCACTATTAAGCTTCTACGCTAGGGCGAACAGAGACCCGATTAGATCATTTAACATTATGGTAATAAAAGAATTCAGCGAAATTCTATCACATTTGTTCAATTTACGTCGCTCCTATTTCTGATAGCGTACTGGGCTAGGCGGCATCTCAAAGCGCATGAAATGACGAGTAAAATGCACTATTAAACTTCTAGGGTAGGGCAAACAGAGACCCGATTAGGTCATTTCATATTATGGTTAATTTAAGAATTCAGCGAAATTCTATTACATTTGTTCAATTTACATCGCTCCTATTTCAAATAGCGTATTGGGCTAACCGGCACCTCAATGCGCATGAAATGGCGAGTAAAATGCACTATTAAACTTCTAGGATAGGGCAAACGGAGACCCGATTAGACCATTTTATGTTACGGTAAATTAAGAATTCAGCGTTATCCTATCACATTTGTTCAATTTAAGTCGCTCCTATTTCAGATAGCGTATTGGGCTAAGCGGCATCTCAAAGCGCAAGAAATGGCGAGTAAAGTGCACTATTAAACTTCTAGGGTAGGGCAAACAGAGACCGAATTAGATCATTTTATATTATGGTTAATATAAGAATTCAGCGAAATTCTATCACATTTGTTCAATTTGCGTCGTTCCTATTTCAGATAGCGTATTGGGCTAAGCGGCATCTCAAAGCGCATGAAATGGCGAGTAAAATGCACTATTAAACTTCTAGGGTAGGGCAATCAGAGACCCGATTAGATCATTTTATATTATGGTTAATTTAAGAATTCAGCAAAATTCTATCACATTTGTTCAATTTACGTCGTTCCTATTTGAGATAGCATACTGGGCTAGGCGGCATCTCAAAGCGCAAGAAATGGCTCGTAAAATGCACTATTAAACTTCTAGGGTAGGGCAAACAGAGACCGCATTAGATCACTTTATATTTTGGTTAATATAAGAAGTCAGCGAAATTCTATCACATTTGTTCAATTTACGTCGCTCCTATTTCAGATAGCGTATTGGGCTAAGCGGCATCTCAAAGCGCATGAAATGGCGAGTAAAATGCACTATTAAACTTCTAGGATAAGGCAACGAGAGACCCGATTATATCATTTTATATTACGGTTAATATAAGAATTCAGCGTAATTCTGTGACATTTGTTCAACTTACGTAGCTCCTATTTCAGATAGCGTACTGGGCTAGGCGGCATCTTAAAGCGCGTGGAATGGCGAGCACGATGCACTATTAAACTTCTATGATAGGGCAATCAGAGACCCGATTAGAACATTTTATATTTTGGTTAATATATGAATTCAGCTTAATTCTATCACAATTGTTCAATATACGTCGCTCCTATTTCAGATAGCGTATTGGGCTAAGCGGCGTCTCAAAGCGCATGAAATGGCGAGTAAAATGCACTATTAAACTTCTAGGGTAAGGCAAACAGAGACCCGATTAGATCATATTATATTACGGTTAATATAAGAATTCAGCGTAATTCTATCACATTTGTTCAACATACGTCGCTCCTATTTCAGATAGTGTACTGGGCTAGGCGGCATCTTAAAGCGCGTGGAAGGGCGAGTAAAATGCACTACTAAACTTCTATGGTAGGGCAATCAGAGTCCCGTTTAGATCATTTTATGTATTGTTTAATATAAGATTTCAGGGAAATTCTATCACATTTGTGCAATTTACGTCGCTCCTATTTCAGATAGCGTATTGGGCTAAGCGGCATCTCACAGCGCATGAAATGACGAGAGAAATGCACTATTAAACTTCTTGGGTAGGGCGAACAGAGACCCGATTAGGTCATTTCATATTATGGTTAATTTAACAATTCAGCGAAATTCTATCACATTTGTTCAATTTACATCGCTCCTATTTCAAATAGCGTATTGGGCTAAGCGGCATCTCAATGCGCATGAAATGGCGAGTAAAATGCACTATTGAACTTCTAGGATAAGGCAAGCGGAGACCCGATTAGACCATTTTATGTTACGGTTAATATAAGAATTCAGCGTTATTCTATCACATTTGTTCAACTTACGTCGCTCCTATTTCAGAAAGCGTACTGGGCTAGGCGGCATCTTAAAGCGCGTGGAATGGCGAGCAAAATGCACTCTTAAACTTCTATGATAGGGCAATCAGAGACCCGATTAGATCATTTTATATTTTGGTTAATATAAGAATTCAGCGAAATTCTATCACATTTGTTCAATTTACGTCGCTCCTATTTCAGATAGCGTATTGGGCTAAGCGGCATCTCAAAGCGCAAGAAATGGCGAGTAAAATGCACTATTAAACTTCTAGGGTAGGGCAAACAGAGACCCCATTAGATCATTTTATATTATGGTTAATTTAAGAATTCAGCGAAATTGTATCACATTTGTTCAATTTACGTCGCTCCTATTTCAGATAGCGTATTGGGCTAAGCGGCATCTCAAAGCGCATGAAATGACGAATAAACTGCACTATTAAGCTTCTACGCTATGGCGAACAGAGACCCGATTAGATCATTTAACATTCTGGTTAATAAAAGAATTCAGCGAAATTCTATCACATTTGTTCAATGTACATCGCTCCTATTTCAGATAGCGTATTGGGCTAAGCGGCATCTCAAAGCGCATGAAATGGCGAGTAAAATGCACTATTAAACTTCTAGGATAAGGCAAACAGAGACCCGATTAGATCATTTTATATTTTGTTTAATATAAGAATTCAGCGAAATTCTATCACATTTGTTCAATTTACGTCGCTCCTATTTCAGATAGCGTATTGGGCTAAGCGGCATCTTAAAGCGCGCGGAATGGCGAGTAAAATGCACTATTAAACTTCGATGATAGGGCAATCAGAGACCCGGTTAGATCATTTTATATTTTGTTTACTATAACATTTCAGGGAAATTCTATCACATTTGTTCAATTTACGTCGCTCCTATTTCAGATAGCGTATTGGGCTAAGCGGCATCTCAAAGCGCAAGAAATGGCCAGTAAAATGCACTATTAAACTTCTAGGGTAGGGCACACAGAGACCCGATTAGATCATTTCATATTATGGTTAATTTAAGAATTCAGCGAAATTATATCACATTTGTTCAATTTACGTCGCTCCTATTGCAGATAGCGTACTGGGCTAGGCGGCATCTTAAAGCGCGTGGAATGGCGAGTAAAATGCACTATTAAACTTCTAGGATAAGGCAAACGGAGACCCGATTAGACCATTTTATGTTACGGTTAATATAAGAATTCAGCGTTATTCTATCACATTTGTTCAATTTACGTCGCTCCTATTTCAGATAGCGTATTGGGCGAAGCGGCAACCCAAAGCGCAAGAAATGGCGAGTAAAATGCACTATTAACCTTCTTGGGTAGGGCAAACAGAGACCCGATTAGGTCATTTCATATTATGGTTAATTTAAGAATTCAGCGAAATTCTATTACATTTGTTCAATTTACATCGCTCCTATTTCAAATAGCGTATTGGGCTAACCGGCACCTCAATGCGCATGAAATGGCGAGTAAAATGCACTATTAAACTTCTAGGATAAGGCAAACGGAGACCCGATTAGACCATTTTATGTTACGGTAAATTAAGAATTCAGCGTTATCCTATCACATTTGTTCAATTTAAGTCGCTCCTATTTCAGATAGCGTATTGGGCTAAGCGGCATCTCAAAGCGCAAGAAATGGCGAGTAAAGTGCACTATTAAACTTCTAGGGTAGGGCAAACAGAGACCGAATTAGATCATTTTATATTATGGTTAATAAAAGAATTCAGCGAAATTCTATCACATTTGTTCAATGTACATCGCTCCTATTTCAGATAGCGTATTGGGCTAAGCGGCATCTCAAAGCGCATGAAATGGCGAGTAAAATGCACTATTAAACTTCTAGGATAAGGCAAACAGAGACCCGATTAGATCATTTTATATTTTGTTTAATATAAGAATTCAGCGAAATTCTATCACATTTGTTCAATTTACGTCGCTCCTATTTCAGATAGCGTATTGGGCTAAGCGGCATCTTAAAGCGCGCGGAATGGCGAGTAAAATGCACTATTATACTTCGATGATAGGGCAATCAGAGACCCGGTTAGATCATTTTATATTTTGTTTACTATAACATTTCAGGGAAATTCTATCACATTTGTTCAATTTACGTCGCTCCTATTTCAGATAGCGTATTGGGCTAAGCGGCATCTCAAAGCGCAAGAAATGGCCAGTAAAATGCACTATTAAACTTCTAGGGTAGGGCACACAGAGACCCGATTAGATCATTTCATATTATGGTTAATTTAAGAATTCAGCGAAATTATATCACATTTGTTCAATTTACGTCGCTCCTATTGCAGATAGCGTACTGGGCTAGGCGGCATCTTAAAGCGCGTGGAATGGCGAGTAAAATGCACTATTAAACTTCTAGGATAAGGCAAACGGAGACCCGATTAGACCATTTTATGTTACGGTTAATATAAGAATTCAGCGTTATTCTATCACATTTGTTCAATTTACGTCGCTCCTATTTCAGATAGCGTATTGGGCGAAGCGGCATCTCAAAGCGCAAGAAATGGCGAGTAAAATGCACTATTAACCTTCTTGGGTAGGGCGAACAGAGACCCTATTAGGTCATTTCATATTATGGTTAATTTAAGAATTCAGCGAAATGCTATCACATTTGTTCAATTTACATCGCTCCTATTTCAAACAGCGTATTGGGCTAAGCGGCATCTCAATGCGCATGAAAGGGCGAGTAAAATGCACTGTTAAACTTCTAGGATAAGGCAAACGGAGACCCGATTATACCATTTTATGTTACGGTTAATATAAGAATTCAGCGTTATTCTATCACATTTGTTCAATTTACGTCGCTCCTATTTCAGATAGCGTATTGGGCTAAGCTACATCTCACAGCGCATGAAATGACGAGAGAAATCCACTATTAACCTTCTTGGGTAGGGCGAACAGAGACCCGATTAGGTCATTTCATATTATGGTTAATTTAAGAATTCAGCGAAATTCTATCACATTTGTTCAATTTACATCGCTCCTATTTCAAATAGCGTACTGGGCTAGGCGGCATCTTAAAGCGCGTGGAATGGCGAGCAAAATTCACTCTTAAACTTCTATGATAGGGCAATCAGAGACCCGATTAGAACATTTTATATTTTGGTTAATATATGAATTCAGCTTAATTCTATCACAATTGTTCAATATACGTCGCTCCTATTTCAGATAGCGTATTGGGCTAAGCGGCGTCTCAAAGCGCATGAAATGGCGAGTAAAATGCACTATTAAACTTCTAGGGTAAGGCAAACAGAGACCCGATTAGATCATATTATATTACGGTTAATATAAGAATTCAGCGTAATTCTATCACATTTGTTCAACATACGTCGCTCCTATTTCAGATAGTGTACTGGGCTAGGCGGCATCTTAAAGCGCGTGGAAGGGCGAGTAAAATGCACTACTAAACTTCTATGGTAGGGCAATCAGAGTCCCGTTTAGATCATTTTATGTATTGTTTAATATAAGATTTCAGGGAAATTCTATCACATTTGTGCAATTTACGTCGCTCCTATTTCAGATAGCGTATTGGGCTAAGCGGCATCTCACAGCGCATGAAATGACGAGAGAAATGCACTATTAAACTTCTTGGGTAGGGCGAACAGAGACCCGATTAGGTCATTTCATATTATGGTTAATTTAACAATTCAGCGAAATTCTATCACATTTGTTCAATTTACATCGCTCCTATTTCAAATAGCGTATTGGGCTAAGCGGCATCTCAATGCGCATCAAATGGCGAGTAAAATGCACTATTGAACTTCTAGGATAAGGCAAGCGGAGACCCGATTAGACCATTTTATGTTACGGTTAATATAAGAATTCAGCGTTATTCTATCACATTTGTTCAACTTACGTCGCTCCTATTTCAGAAAGCGTACTGGGCTAGGCGGCATCTTAAAGCGCGTGGAATGGCGAGCAAAATGCACTCTTAAACTTCTATGATAGGGCAATCAGAGACCCGATTAGATCATTTTATATTTTGGTTAATATAAGAATTCAGCGAAATTCTATCACATTTGTTCAATTTACGTCGCTCCTATTTCAGATAGCGTATTGGGCTAAGCGGCATCTCAAAGCGCAAGAAATGGCGAGTAAAATGCACTATTAAACTTCTAGGGTAGGGCAAACAGAGACCCCATTAGATCATTTTATATTATGGTTAATTTAAGAATTCAGCGAAATTGTATCACATTTGTTCAATTTACGTCGCTCCTATTTCAGATAGCGTATTGGGCTAAGCGGCATCTCAAAGCGCATGAAATGACGAATAAAATGCACTATTAAGCTTCTACGCTATGGCGAACAGAGACCCGATTAGATCATTTAACATTCTGGTTAATAAAAGAATTCAGCGAAATTCTATCACATTTGTTCAATGTACATCGCTCCTATTTCAGATAGCGTATTGGGCTAAGCGGCATCTCAAAGCGCATGAAATGGCGAGTAAAATGCACTATTAAACTTCTAGGATAAGGCAAACAGAGACCCGATTAGATCATTTTATATTTTGTTTAATATAAGAATTCAGCGAAATTCTATCACATTTGTTCAATTTACGTCGCTCCTATTTCAGATAGCGTATTGGGCTAAGCGGCATCTTAAAGCGCGCGGAATGGCGAGTAAAATGCACTATTAAACTTCGATGATAGGGCAATCAGAGACCCGGTTAGATCATTTTATATTTTGTTTACTATAACATTTCAGGGAAATTCTATCACATTTGTTCAATTTACGTCGCTCCTATTTCAGATAGCGTATTGGGCTAAGCGGCATCTCAAAGCGCAAGAAATGGCCAGTAAAATGCACTATTAAACTTCTAGGGTAGGGCACACAGAGACCCGATTAGATCATTTCATATTATGGTTAATTTAAGAATTCAGCGAAATTATATCACATTTGTTCAATTTACGTCGCTCCTATTTCAGATAGCGTACTGGGCTAGGCGGCATCTTAAAGCGCGTGGAATGGCGAGTAAAATGCACTATTAAACTTCTAGGATAAGGCAAACGGAGACCCGATTAGACCATTTTATGTTACGGTTAATATAAGAATTCAGCGTTATTCTATCACATTTGTTCAATTTACGTCGCTCCTATTTCAGATAGCGCATTGGGCTAAGCTACATCTCACAGCGCATGAAATGACGAGAGAAATCCACTATTAACCTTCTTGGGTAGGGCGAACAGAGACCCGATTAGGTCATTTCATATTATGGTTAATTTAAGAATTCAGCGAAATTCTATCACATTTGTTCAATTTACATCGCTCCTATTTCAAATAGCGTATTGGGCTAACCGGCATCTCAATGCGCATGAAATAGCGAGTAAAATGCACTATTAAACTTCTAGGATAAGGCAAACGGAGACCCGATTAGACCATTTTATGTTACGGTTAATATAAGAATTCAGCGTTATTCTATCAAATTTGTTCAATTTACGTCGCTCCTATTTCAGATAGCGTATTGGGCGAAGCGGCATCTCAAAGCGCAAGAAATGGCGAGTAAAATGCACTATTAAACTTCTAGGGTAGGGCAAACAGAGACTCGATTAGATCATTTTATATTATGGTTAATTTATCAATGCAGCGAAATTCTATCACATTTGTTCAATTTACGTCCCTCCTATTTCAGATAGCGTATTGGTCTATGCGGCATCTCAAAGCGCATGAAATGGCGAGAAAATGCACTATTAAACTTCTAGGATAGGGCAAACAGAGACCCGATTAGATCATTTTATATTTTGGTTAATTTAAGAATTCAGCAGAATTCTATCACATTTGTTCAATTTACGTCGCTCCTCTTTCAGATAGCGTATTGGGCTAAGCGGCATCTCAAAGCGCATGAAATGGCGAGTAAAATGCACTATTAAACTTCTAGGATAAGGCAAACGGAGACCCGATTAGACCATTTTATATTACGGTTAATATAAGAATTCAGCGTTATTCTATCACATTTGTTCAACTTACGTCGCTCCTATTTCAGATAGCGTACTGGGCTAGGCGGCATCTTAAAGCGCGTGGAATGGCGAGCAAAATTCACTCTTAAACTTCTATGATAGGGCAATCAGAGACCCGATTAGATCATTTTATATTTTGGTTAATATAAGAATTCAGCGAAATTCTATCACATTTGTTCAATTTACGTCGCCCCTATTTCAGGTAGCGTATTCGGCTAAGCGGCATCTCAAAGCGCATGAAATGACGCATACAATGCACTATTAAGCTTCTACGCTAGGGCGAACAGAGACCCGATTAGATCATTTAACATTATGGTAAATAAAAGAATTCAGCGAAATTCTATCACATTTGTTCAATTTACGTCGCTCCTATTTCAGATAGCGTACTGGGCTAGGCGGCATCTCAAAGCGCATGAAATGACGAGTAAAATGCACTATTAAACTTCTAGGGTAGGGCAAACAGAGACCCGATTAGGTCATTTCATATTATGGTTAATTTAAGAATTCTGCGTAATTCTATCACATTTGTTCAATTTACGTCGCTCCAATTTCAGATAGCGTATTGGGCTAGGCGGCATCTTAAGGCGGATGAAATGTCGAGTAAAATGCACTATTAAACTTCTAGGGTAGGGCAAACAGAGACCCGATCAGATCATTTTATATTATGGTTAATTTAAGAATTCAGCAAAATTCTATCACATTTGTTCAATTTACGTCGTTCCTATTTGAGATAGCATACTGGGCTAGGCGGCATCTCAAAGCGCAAGAAATGGCTCGTAAAATGCACTATTAAACTTCTAGGGTAGGGCAAACAGAGACCGCATTAGATCACTTTATATTTTGGTTAATATAAGACGTCAGCGAAATTCTATCACATTTGTTCAATTTACGTCGCTCCTATTTCAGATAGCGTATTGGGCTAAGCGGCATCTCAAAGCGCATGAAATGGCGAGTAAAATGCACTATCAAACTTCTAGGATAAGGCAACGAGAGACCCGATTATATCATTTTATATTACGGTTAATATAAGAATTCAGCGTAATTCTGTGACATTTGTTCAACTTACGTAGCTCCTATTTCAGATAGCGTACTGGGCTAGGCGGCATCTTAAAGCGCGTGGAATGGCGAGCACGATGCACTATTAAACTTCTATGATAGGGCAATCAGAGACCCGATTAGAACATTTTATATTTTGGTTAATATATGAATTCAGCTTAATTCTATCACAATTGTTCAATATACGTCGCTCCTATTTCAGATAGCGTATTGGGCTAAGCGGCGTCTCAAAGCGCATGAAATGGCGAGTAAAATGCACTATTAAACTTCTAGGGTAAGGCAAACAGAGACCCGATTAGATCATATTATATTACGGTTAATATAAGAATTCAGCGTAATTCTATCACATTTGTTCAACATACGTCGCTCCTATTTCAGATAGTGTACTGGGCTAGGCGGCATCTTAAAGCGCGTGGAAGGGCGAGTAAAATGCACTACTAAACTTCTATGGTAGGGCAATCAGAGTCCCGTTTAGATCATTTTATGTATTGTTTAATATAAGATTTCAGGGAAATTCTATCACATTTGTTCAATTTACGTCGCTCCTATTTCAGATAGCGTATTGGGCTAAGCGGCATCTCACAGCGCATGAAATGACGAGAGAAATTCACTATTAACCATCTTGGGTACGGGCGAACAGAGACCCGATTAGGTCATTTCATATTATGGTTAATTTAAGAATTCAGCGAAATTCTATCACATTTGTTCAATTTACATCGCTCCTATTTCAAATAGCGTATTGGGCTAACCGGCATCTCAAAGCGCAAGAAATGGCGAGTAAAATGCACTATTAAACTTCTAGGGTAGGGCAAGCAGAGACCAGTTTAGATCATTTTATATTATAGTTAATTTAAGAATTCAGCGAAATTCTATCACATTTGTTCAATTTACGTCGATCCTATTGCAGGTAGCGTATTGGGCTAAGCGGCATCTCAAAGCGCATGAAATGGCGAGTAAAATGCACTATTAAACTTCTAGGTTAATGCAAACAGAGACCCGATTAGATCATTTTATATTACGGTTAATATAAGAATTCAGCGTAATTCTATCACATTTGTTCAATATACGTCGCTCCTATTTCAGATAGTGTACTGGGCTAGGCGGCGTCTTAAAGCGCGTGGAAGGGCGTGTAAAATGCACTACTAAACTTCTAGGGTAGGGCAACCAGAGACCAGTTTAGATCATTTTATATTATGGTTAATTTAAGAATTCAGCGTAATTCTGTCACATTTGTTCAACTTACGTAGCTCCTGTTGCAGATAGCGTATTGGGCTAAGCGGCATCTCAAAGCGCATGAAATGGCGAGTAAAATGCACTATTAAACTTCTAGGATAAGGCAAACGGAGACCCGATTAGACCATTTTATATTACGGTTAATATAAGAATTCAGCGTTATTCTATCACATTTGTTCAACTTACGTCGCTCCTATTTCAAACAGCGTATTGGGCTAACCGGCATCTCAATGCGCATGAAATGGCGAGTAAAATGCACTATTAAACTTCTAGGATAAGGCAAACGGAGACCCGATTAGACCATTTTATGTTACGGTTAATATAAGAATTCAGCGTTATTCTATCAAATTTGTTCAATTTACGTCGCTCCTATTTCAGATAGCGTATTGGGCGAAGCGGCATCTCAAAGCGCAAGAAATGGCGAGTAAAATGCACTATTAAACTTCTAGGGTAGGGCAAACAGAGACTCGATTAGATCATTTTATATTATGGTTAATTTATCAATGCAGCGAAATTCTATCACATTTGTTCAATTTACGTCCCTCCTATTTCAGATAGCGTATTGGTCTATGCGGCATCTCAAAGCGCATGAAATGGCGAGAAAATGCACTATTAAACTTCTAGGATAGGGCAAACAGAGACCCGATTAGATCATTTTATATTTTGGTTAATTTAAGAATTCAGCAGAATTCTATCACATTTGTTCAATTTACGTCGCTCCTCTTTCAGATAGCGTATTGGGCTAAGCGGCATCTCAAAGCGCATGAAATGGCGAGTAAAATGCACTATTAAACTTCTAGGATAAGGCAAACGGAGACCCGATTAGACCATTTTATATTACGGTTAATATAAGAATTCAGCGTTATTCTATCACATTTGTTCAACTTACGTCGCTCCTATTTCAGATAGCGTACTGGGCTAGGCGGCATCTTAAAGCGCGTGGAATGGCGAGCAAAATTCACTCTTAAACTTCTATGATAGGGCAATCAGAGACCCGATTAGATCATTTTATATTTTGGTTAATATAAGAATTCAGCGAAATTCTATCACATTTGTTCAATTTACGTCGCCCCTATTTCAGGTAGCGTATTCGGCTAAGCGGCATCTCAAAGCGCATGAAATGACGCATACAATGCACTATTAAGCTTCTACGCTAGGGCGAACAGAGACCCGATTAGATCATTTAACATTATGGTAAATAAAAGAATTCAGCGAAATTCTATCACATTTGTCAATTTACGTCGCTCCTATTTCAGATAGCGTACTGGGCTAGGCGGCATCTCAAAGCGCATGAAATGACGAGTAAAATGCACTATTAAACTTCTAGGGTAGGGCAAACAGAGACCCGATTAGGTCATTTCATATTATGGTTAATTTAAGAATTCAGCGAAATTCTATTACATTTGTTCAATTTACATCGCTCCTATTTCAAATAGCGTATTGGGCTAACCGGCACCTCAATGCGCATGAAATGGCGAGTAAAATGCACTATTAAACTTCTAGGATAAGGCAAACGGAGACCCGATTAGACCATTTTATGTTACGGTAAATTAAGAATTCAGCGTTATCCTATCACATTTGTTCAATTTAAGTCGCTCCTATTTCAGATAGCGTATTGGGCTAAGCGGCATCTCAAATCGCAAGAAATGGCGAGTAAAGTGCACTATTAAACTTCTAGGGTAGGGCAAACAGAGACCGAATTAGATCATTTTATATTATGGTTAATATAAGAATTCAGCGAAATTCTATCACATTTGTTCAATTTGCGTCGTTCCTATTTCAGATAGCGTATTGGGCTAAGCGGCATCTCAAAGCGCATGAAATGGCGAGTAAAATGCACTATTAAACTTCTAGGGTAGGGCAATCAGAGACCCGATTAGATCATTTTATATTATGGTTAATTTAAGAATTCAGCAAAATTCTATCACATTTGTTCAATTTACGTCGTTCCTATTTGAGATAGCATACTGGGCTAGGCGGCATCTCAAAGCGCAAGAAATGGCTCGTAAAATGCACTATTAAACTTCTAGGGTAGGGCAAACAGAGACCGCATTAGATCACTTTATATTTTGGTTAATATAAGAAGTCAGCGAAATTCTATCACATTTGTTCAATTTACGTCGCTCCTATTTCAGATAGCGTATTGGGCTAAGCGGCATCTCAAAGCGCATGAAATGGCGAGTAAAATGCACTATCAAACTTCTAGGATAAGGCAACGAGAGACCCGATTATATCATTTTATATTACGGTTAATATAAGAATTCAGCGTAATTCTGTGACATTTGTTCAACTTACGTAGCTCCTATTTCAGATAGCGTACTGGGCTAGGCGGCATCTTAAAGCGCGTGGAATGGCGAGCACGATGCACTATTAAACTTCTATGATAGGGCAATCAGAGACCCGATTAGAACATTTTATATTTTGGTTAATATATGAATTCAGCTTAATTCTATCACAATTGTTCAATATACGTCGCTCCTATTTCAGATAGCGTATTGGGCTAAGCGGCGTCTCAAAGCGCATGAAATGGCGAGTAAAATGCACTATTAAACTTCTAGGGTAAGGCAAACAGAGACCCGATTAGATCATATTATATTACGGTTAATATAAGAATTCAGCGTAATTCTATCACATTTGTTCAACATACGTCGCTCCTATTTCAGATAGTGTACTGGGCTAGGCGGCATCTTAAAGCGCGTGGAAGGGCGAGTAAAATGCACTACTAAACTTCTATGGTAGGGCAATCAGAGTCCCGTTTAGATCATTTTATGTATTGTTTAATATAAGATTTCAGGGAAATTCTATCACATTTGTTCAATTTACGTCGCTCCTATTTCAGATAGCGTGTTGGGCTATGCGGCATCTCACAGCGCATGAAATGACGAGAGAAATTCACTATTAACCATCTTGGGTAGGGCGAACAGAGACCCGATTAGGTCATTTCATATTATGGTTAATTTAAGAATTCAGCGAAATTCTATCACATTTGTTCAATTTACATCGCTCCTATTTCAAATAGCGTATTGGGCTAACCGGCATCTCAATGCGCATGAAATGGCGAGTAAAATGCACTATTAAACTTCTAGGATAAGGCAAACGGAGACCCGATTAGACCATTTTATGTTACGGTTAATATAAGAATTCAGCGTTATTCTATCACATTTGTTCAATTTACGTCGCTCCTATTTCAGATAGCGTATTGGGCCAAGCGGCATCTCAAAGCGCAAGAAATGGCGAGTAAAATGCACTATTAAGCTTCTAGGGTAGGGCAAACAGAGACCCAATTAGATCATTTTATATTATGGTTAATTTAAGAATTCAGCGAAATTCTATCACATTTGTTCAATTTACGTTGCTCCTATTTCAGATAGCGTATTGGGCTAAGCGGCATCTCAAAGCGCAAGAAATGGCGAGTAAAATGCACTATTAAACTTCTAGGGTAGGGCAAACAGAGACCAGTTTAGATCATTTTATATTATAGTTAATTTAAGAATTCAGCGAAATTCTATCACATTTGTTCAATTTACGTCGATCCTATTGCAGATAGCGTATTGGGCTAAGCGGCATCTCAAAGCGCATGAAATGGCGAGTAAAATGCACTATTAAACTTCTAGGTTAATGCAAACAGAGACCCGATTAGATCATTTTATATTACGGTTAATATAAGAATTCAGCGTAATTCTATCACATTTGTTCAATATACGTCGCTCCTATTTCAGATAGTGTACTGGGCTAGGCGGCGTCTTAAAGCGCGTGGAAGGGCGTGTAAAATGCACTACTAAACTTCTATGATAGGGCAATCAGAGTCCCGTTTAGATCATTTTATATTTTGTTTAATATAAGATTTCAGGGAAATTCTATCACATTTGTTCAATTTACGTCGCTCCTATTTCAGATAGCTATTGGGCTAAGCGGCATCTCAAAGCGCATTAAATGACGAGAGAAATGCACTATTAAACTTCTTGGGTAGGGCGAACAGAGACCCGATTACATCATTTTATATTATAGTTAATTTAAGAATTCAGCAAAATTCTATGACATTTTTTCAATTTACGTCGCTCCTATTTCAGATAGCGTATTGGGCTAAGCGGCATCTCAAAGCGCATGAAATGGCGAGTAAAATGCCCTATTAAACTTCTAGGATAAGGCAAACAGAGACCCGATTAGATCATTTTATATGACGGTTAGTATAAGAATTCAGCGTAATTCTGTGACATTTGTTCAACTTACGTAGCTCCTATTTCAGATAGCGTACTGGGCTAGGCGGCAACTTAAAGCGCGTGGAATGGCGAGTAAAATGCACTATTAAACTTCTATGATAGGGCAATCAGAGACCCGATTAGATCATTTCATATTATGGTTAATTTAAGAATTCAGCGAAATTCTATCACATTTGTTCAATTTACGTCGCTCCTATTGCAGATAGCGTACTGGGCTAGGCGGCATCTTAAAGCGCGTGGAATGGCGAGTAAAATGCACTATTAAACTTCTAGGGTAGGGCAAACAGAGACTCGATTAGATCATTTTATATTATGGTTAATTTATCAATGCAGCGAAATTCTATCACATTTGTTCAATTTACGTCACTCCTATTTCAGATAGCGTATTGGGCTAAGCGGCATCTCAAAGCGCATGAAATGGCGAGAAAATGCACTATTAAACTTCTAGGATAGGGCAAACAGATACCCGATTAGATCATTTTATATTTTGGTTAATTTAAGAATTCAGCAGAATTCTATCACATTTGCTCAATTTACGTCGCTCCTCTTTCAGATAGCGTATTGGGCTAAGCGGCATCTCAAAGCGCATGAAATGGCGAGTAAAGTGCACTGTTAAACTTGTAGGGTAGGTCAAACAGAGACCCGATTAGATCATTTCATATTATGGTTAATTTAAGAATTCAGCAGAATTCTATCACATTTGCTCAATTTACGTCGCTCCTCTTTCAGATAGCGTATTGGGCTAAGCGGCATCTCAAAGCGCAAGAAATGGCGAGTAAAATGCACTATTAAACTTCTAGGGTAGGGCAAACAGAGACCAGTTTAGATCATTTTATATTATGGTTAATTTAAGAATTCAGCGTAATTCTGTCACATTTGTTCAACTTACGTAGCTCCTATTGCAGATAGCGTATTGGGCTAAGCGGCATCTCAAAGCGCATGAAATGGCGAGTAAAATGCACTATTAAACTTCTAGGATAAGGCAAACGGAGACCCGATTAGACCATTTTATATTACGGTTAATATAAGAATTCAGCGTTATTCTATCACATTTGTTCAACTTACGTCGCTCCTATTTCAGATAGCGTACTGGGCTAGGCGGAATCTTAAAGCGCGTGGAATGGCGATCATAATGCACTCTTAAACTTCTATGATAGGGCAATCAGAGACCCGATTAGATCATTTTATATTTTGGTTAATATAAGAATTCAGCGAAATTCTATCACATTTGTTCAATTTACGTCGCTCCTATTTCAGATAGCGTATTGGGCTAAGCGGCATCTCAAAGCGCAAGAAATGGCGAGTAAAATGCACTATTAAACTTCTAGGGTAGGGCAAACAGAGACCCCATTAGATCATTTTATATTATGGTTAATTTAAGAATTCAGCGAAATTGTATCACATTTGTTCAATTTACGTCGCTCCTATTTCAGATAGCGTATTGGGCTAAGCGGCCTCTCAAAGCGCATGAAATGACGAATAAAATGCACTATTAAGCTTCTACGCTATGGCGAACAGAGACCCGATTAGATCATTTAACATTCTGGTTAATAAAAGAATTCAGCGAAATTCTATCACATTTGTTCAATGTACATCGCTCCTATTTCAGATAGCGTATTGGGCTAAGCGGCATCTCAAAGCGCATGAAATGGCGAGTAAAATGCACTATTAAACTTCTAGGATAAGGCAAACAGAGACCCGATTAGATCATTTTATATTTTGTTTAATATAAGAATTCAGCGAAATTCTATCACATTTGTTCAATTTACGTCGCTCCTATTTCAGATAGCGTATTGGGCTAAGCGGCATCTTAAAGCGCGCGGAATGGCGAGTAAAATGCACTATTAAACTTCGATGATAGGGCAATCAGAGACCCGGTTAGATCATTTTATATTTTGTTTACTATAACATTTCAGGGAAATTCTATCACATTTGTTCAATTTACGTCGCTCCTATTTCAGATAGCGTATTGGGCTAAGCGGCATCTCAAAGCGCAAGAAATGGCCAGTAAAATGCACTATTAAACTTCTAGGGTAGGGCACACAGAGACCCGATTAGATCATTTCATATTATGGTTAATTTAAGAATTCAGCGAAATTATATCACATTTGTTCAATTTACGTCGCTCCTATTGCAGATAGCGTACTGGGCTAGGCGGCATCTTAAAGCGCGTGGAATGGCGAGTAAAATGCACTGTTAAACTTCTAGGATAAGGCAAACGGAGACCCGATTAGACCATTTTATGTTACGGTTAATATAAGAATTCAGCGTTATTCTATCACATTTGTTCAATTTACGTCGCTCCTATTTCAGATAGCGTATTGGGCGAAGCGGCATCTCAAAGCGCAAGAAATGGCGAGTAAAATGCACTATTAACCTTCTTGGGTAGGGCGAACAGAGACCCTATTAGGTCATTTCATATTATGGTTAATTTAAGAATTCAGCGAAATTCTATCACATTTGTTCAATTTACATCGCTCCTATTTCAAACAGCGTATTGGGCTAAGCGGCATCTCAATGCGCATGAAAGGGCGAGTAAAATGCACTGTTAAACTTCTAGGATAAGGCAAACGGAGACCCGATTATACCATTTTATGTTACGGTTAATATAAGAATTCAGCGTTATTCTATCACATTTGTTCAATATACGTCGCTCCTATTTCAGATAGCGTATTGGGCTAAGCTACATCTCACAGCGCATGAAATGACGAGAGAAATCCACTATTAACCTTCTTGGGTAGGGCGAACAGAGACCCGATTAGGTCATTTCATATTATGGTTAATTTAAGAATTCAGCGAAATTCTATCACATTTGTTCAATTTACATCGCTCCTATTTCAAATAGCGTATTGGGCTAACCGGCATCTCAATGCGCATGAAATGGCGAGTAAAATGCACTATTAAACTTCTAGGATAAGGCAAACGGAGACCCGATTAGACCATTTTATGTTACGGTTAATATAAGAATTCAGCGTTATTCTATCAAATTTGTTCAATTTACGTCGCTCCTATTTCAGATAGCGTATTGGGCGAAGCGGCATCTCAAAGCGCAAGAAATGGGGAGTAAAATGCACTATTAAACTTCTAGGGTAGGGCAAACAGAGACTCGATTAGATCATTTTATATTATGGTTAATTTATCAATGCAGCGAAATTCTATCACATTTGTTCAATTTACGTCCCTCCTATTTCAGATAGCGTATTGGTCTATGCGGCATCTCAAAGCGCATGAAATGGCGAGAAAATGCACTATTAAACTTCTAGGATAGGGCAAACAGAGACCCGATTAGATCATTTTATATTTTGGTTAATTTAAGAATTCAGCAGAATTCTATCACATTTGTTCAATTTACGTCGCTCCTCTTTCAGATAGCGTATTGGGCTAAGCGGCATCTCAAAGCGCATGAAATGGCGAGTAAAATGCACTATTAAACTTCTAGGATAAGGCAAACGGAGACCCGATTAGACCATTTTATGTTACGGTTAATATAAGAATTCAGCGTTATTCTATCACATTTGTTCAATTTACGTCGCTCCTATTTCAGATAGCGTATTGGGCCAAGCGGCATCTCAAAGCGCAAGAAATGGCGAGTAAAATGCACTATTAAGCTTCTAGGGTAGGGCAAACAGAGACCCAATTAGATCATTTTATATTATGGTTAATTTAAGAATTCAGCGAAATTCTATCACATTTGTTCAATTTACGTTGCTCCTATTTCAGATAGCGTATTGGGCTAAGCGGCATCTCAAAGCGCAAGAAATGGCGAGTAAAATGCACTATTAAACTTCTAGGGTAGGGCAAACAGAGACCAGTTTAGATCATTTTATATTATAGTTAATTTAAGAATTCATCGAAATTCTATCACATTTGTTCAATTTACGTCGATCCTATTGCAGATAGCGTATTGGGCTAAGCGGCATCTCAAAGCGCATGAAATGGCGAGTAAAATGCACTATTAAACTTCTAGGTTAATGCAAACAGAGACCCGATTAGATCATTTTATATTACGGTTAATATAAGAATTCAGCGTAATTCTATCACATTTGTTCAATATACGTCGCTCCTATTTCAGATAGTGTACTGGGCTAGGCGGCGTCTTAAAGCGCGTGGAAGGGCGTGTAAAATGCACTACTAAACTTCTATGATAGGGCAATCAGAGTCCCGTTTAGATCATTTTATATTTTGTTTAATATAAGATTTCAGGGAAATTCTATCACATTTGTTCAATTTACGTCGCTCCTATTTCAGATAGCTATTGGGCTAAGCGGCATCTCAAAGCGCATTAAATGACGAGAGAAATGCACTATTAAACTTCTTGGGTAGGGCGAACAGAGACCCGATTACATCATTTTATATTATAGTTAATTTAAGAATTCAGCAAAATTCTATGACATTTTTTCAATTTACGTCGCTCCTATTTCAGATAGCGTATTGGGCTAAGCGGCATCTCAAAGCGCATGAAATGGCGAGTAAAATGCCCTATTAAACTTCTAGGATAAGGCAAACAGAGACCCGATTAGATCATTTTATATGACGGTTAGTATAAGAATTCAGCGTAATTCTGTGACATTTGTTCAACTTACGTAGCTCCTATTTCAGATAGCGTACTGGGCTAGGCGGCAACTTAAAGCGCGTGGAATGGCGAGTAAAATGCACTATTAAACTTCTATGATAGGGCAATCAGAGACCCGATTAGATCATTTCATATTATGGTTAATTTAAGAATTCAGCGAAATTCTATCACATTTGTTCAATTTACGTCGCTCCTATTGCAGATAGCGTACTGGGCTAGGCGGCATCTTAAAGCGCGTGGAATGGCGAGTAAAATGCACTATTAAACTTCTAGGGTAGGGCAAACAGAGACTCGATTAGATCATTTTATATTATGGTTAATTTATCAATGCAGCGAAATTCTATCACATTTGTTCAATTTACGTCACTCCTATTTCAGATAGCGTATTGGGCTAAGCGGCATCTCAAAGCGCATGAAATGGCGAGAAAATGCACTATTAAACTTCTAGGATAGGCAATCGGAGACCCGATTAGACCATTTTATATTACGGTTAATATAAGAATTCAGCGTTATTCTATCACATTTGTTCAACTTACGTCGCTCCTATTTCAGATAGCGTACTGGGCTAGGCGGAATCTTAAAGCGCGTGGAATGGCGATCATAATGCACTCTTAAACTTCTATGATAGGGCAATCAGAGACCCGATTAGATCATTTTATATTTTGGTTAATATAAGAATTCAGCGAAATTCTATCACATTTGTTCAATTTACGTCGCTCCTATTTCAGATAGCGTATTGGGCTAAGCGGCATCTCAAAGCGCAAGAAATGGCGAGTAAAATGCACTATTAAACTTCTAGGGTAGGGCAAACAGAGACCCCATTAGATCATTTTATATTATGGTTAATTTAAGAATTCAGCGAAATTGTATCACATTTGTTCAATTTACGTCGCTCCTATTTCAGATAGCGTATTGGGCTAAGCGGCATCTCAAAGCGCATGAAATGACGAATAAAATGCACTATTAAGCTTCTACGCTATGGCGAACAGAGACCCGATTAGATCATTTAACATTCTGGTTAATAAAAGAATTCAGCGAAATTCTATCACATTTGTTCAATGTACATCGCTCCTATTTCAGATAGCGTATTGGGCTAAGCGGCATCTCAAAGCGCATGAAATGGCGAGTAAAATGCACTATTAAACTTCTAGGATAAGGCAAACAGAGACCCGATTAGATCATTTTATATTTTGTTTAATATAAGAATTCAGCGAAATTCTATCACATTTGTTCAATTTACGTCGCTCCTATTTCAGATAGCGTATTGGGCTAAGCGGCATCTTAAAGCGCGCGGAATGGCGAGTAAAATGCACTATTAAACTTCGATGATAGGGCAATCAGAGACCCGGTTAGATCATTTTATATTTTGTTTACTATAACATTTCAGGGAAATTCTATCACATTTGTTCAATTTACGTCGCTCCTATTTCAGATAGCGAATTGGGCTAAGCGGCATCTCAAAGCGCAAGAAATGGCCAGTAAAATGCACTATTAAACTTCTAGGGTAGGGCACACAGAGACCCGATTAGATCATTTCATATTATGGTTAATTTAAGAATTCAGCGAAATTATATCACATTTGTTCAATTTACGTCGCTCCTATTTCAGATAGCGTACTGGGCTAGGCGGCATCTCAAAGCGCATGAAATGGCGAGTAAAATGCACTATTAAACTTCTAGGGTAAGGCAAACAGAGACCCGATTAGATCATATTATATTACGGTTAATATAAGAATTCAGCGTAATTCTATCACATTTGTTCAACATACGTCGCTCCTATTTCAGATAGTGTACTGGGCTAGGCGGCATCTTAAAGCGCGTGGAAGGGCGAGTAAAATGCACTACTAAACTTCTATGGTAGGGCAATCAGAGTCCCGTTTAGATCATTTTATGTATTGTTTAATATAAGATTTCAGGGAAATTCTATCACATTTGTTCAATTTACGTCGCTCCTATTTCAGATAGCGTATTGGGCTAAGCGGCATCTCACAGCGCATGAAATGACGAGAGAAATTCACTATTAACCATCTTGGGTAGGGCGAACAGAGACCCGATTAGGTCATTTCATATTATGGTTAATTTAAGAATTCAGCGAAATTCTATCACATTTGTTCAATTTACATCGCTCCTATTTCAAATAGCGTATTGGGCTAACCGGCATCTCAATGCGCATGAAATGGCGAGTAAAATGCACTATTAAACTTCTAGGATAAGGCAAACGGAGACCCGATTAGACCATTTTATGTTACGGTTAATATAAGAATTCAGCGTTATTCTATCACATTTGTTCAATTTACGTCGCTCCTATTTCAGATAGCGTATTGGGCCAAGCGGCATCTCAAAGCGCAAGAAATGGCGAGTAAAATGCCCTATTAAGCTTCTAGGGTAGGGCAAACAGAGACCCAATTAGATCATTTTATATTATGGTTAATTTAAGAATTCAGCGAAATTCTATCACATTTGTTCAATTTACGTTGCTCCTATTTCAGATAGCGTATTGGGCTAAGCGGCATCTCAAAGCGCAAGAAATGGCGAGTAAAATGCACTATTAAACTTCTAGGGTAGGGCAAACAGAGACCAGTTTAGATCATTTTATATTATAGTTAATTTAAGAATTCAGCGAAATTCTATCACATTTGTTCAATTTACGTCGATCCTATTGCAGATAGCGTATTGGGCTAAGCGGCATCTCAAAGCGCATGAAATGGCGAGTAAAATGCACTATTAAACTTCTAGGTTAATGCAAACAGAGACCCGATTAGATCATTTTATATTACGGTTAATATAAGAATTCAGCGTAATTCTATCACATTTGTTCAATATACGTCGCTCCTATTTCAGATAGTGTACTGGGCTAGGCGGCGTCTTAAAGCGCGTGGAAGGGCGTGTAAAATGCACTACTAAACTTCTATGATAGGGCAATCAGAGTCCCGTTTAGATCATTTTATATTTTGTTTAATATAAGATTTCAGGGAAATTCTATCACATTTGTTCAATTTACGTCGCTCCTATTTCAGATAGCTATTGGGCTAAGCGGCATCTCAAAGCGCATTAAATGACGAGAGAAATGCACTATTAAACTTCTTGGGTAGGGCGAACAGAGACCCGATTACATCATTTTATATTATAGTTAATTTAAGAATTCAGCAAAATTCTATGACATTTTTTCAATTTACGTCGCTCCTATTTCAGATAGCGTATTGGGCTAAGCGGCATCTCAAAGCGCATGAAATGGCGAGTAAAATGCCCTATTAAACTTCTAGGATAAGGCAAACAGAGACCCGATTAGATCATTTTATATGACGGTTAGTATAAGAATTCAGCGTAATTCTGTGACATTTGTTCAACTTACGTAGCTCCTATTTCAGATAGCGTACTGGGCTAGGCGGCAACTTAAAGCGCGTGGAATGGCGAGTAAAATGCACTATTAAACTTCTATGATAGGGCAATCAGAGACCCGATTAGATCATTTCATATTATGGTTAATTTAAGAATTCAGCGAAATTCTATCACATTTGTTCAATTTACGTCGCTCCTATTGCAGATAGCGTACTGGGCTAGGCGGCATCTTAAAGCGCGTGGAATGGCGAGTAAAATGCACTATTAAACTTCTAGGGTAGGGCAAACAGAGACTCGATTAGATCATTTTATATTATGGTTAATTTATCAATGCAGCGAAATTCTATCACATTTGTTCAATTTACGTCACTCCTATTTCAGATAGCGTATTGGGCTAAGCGGCATCTCAAAGCGCATGAAATGGCGAGAAAATGCACTATTAAACTTCTAGGATAGGCAAACGGAGACCCGATGAGACCATTTTATATTACGGTTAATATAAGAATTCAGCGTTATTCTATCACATTTGTTCAACTTACGTCGCTCCTATTTCAGATAGCGTACTGGGCTAGGCGGAATCTTAAAGCGCGTGGAATGGCGATCATAATGCACTCTTAAACTTCTATGATAAGGCAATCAGAGACCCGATTAGATCATTTTATATTTTGGTTAATATAAGAATTCAGCGAAATTCTATCACATTTGTTCAATTTACGTCGCTCCTATTTCAGATAGCGTATTGGGCTAAGCGGCATCTCAAAGCGCAAGAAATGGCGAGTAAAATGCACTATTAAACTTCTAGGGTAGGGCAAACAGAGACCCCATTAGATCATTTTATATTATGGTTAATTTAAGAATTCAGCGAAATTGTATCACATTTGTTCAATTTACGTCGCTCCTATTTCAGATAGCGTATTGGGCTAAGCGGCATCTCAAAGCGCATGAAATGACGAATAAAATGCACTATTAAGCTTCTACGCTATGGCGAACAGAGACCCGATTAGATCATTTAACATTCTGGTTAATAAAAGAATTCAGCGAAATTCTATCACATTTGTTCAATGTACATCGCTCCTATTTCAGATAGCGTATTGGGCTAAGCGGCATCTCAAAGCGCATGAAATGGCGAGTAAAATGCACTATTAAACTTCTAGGATAAGGCAAACAGAGACCCGATTAGATCATTTTATATTTTGTTTAATATAAGAATTCAGCGAAATTCTATCACATTTGTTCAATTTACGTCGCTCCTATTTCAGATAGCGTATTGGGCTAAGCGGCATCTTAAAGCGCGCGGAATGGCGAGTAAAATGCACTATTAAACTTCGATGATAGGGCAATCAGAGACCCGGTTAGATCATTTTATATTTTGTTTACTATAACATTTCAGGGAAATTCTATCACATTTGTTCAATTTACGTCGCTCCTATTTCAGATAGCGAATTGGGCTAAGCGGCATCTCAAAGCGCAAGAAATGGCCAGTAAAATGCACTATTAAACTTCTAGGGTAGGGCACACAGAGACCCGATTAGATCATTTCATATTATGGTTAATTTAAGAATTCAGCGAAATTATATCACATTTGTTCAATTTACGTCGCTCCTATTGCAGATAGCGTACTGGGCTAGGCGGCATCTTAAAGCGCGTGGAATGGCGAGTAAAATGCACTGTTAAACTTCTAGGATAAGGCAAACGGAGACCCGATTAGACCATTTTATGTTACGGTTAATATAAGAATTCAGCGTTATTCTATCACATTTGTTCAATTTACGTCGCTCCTATTTCAGATAGCGTATTGGGCGAAGCGGCATCTCAAAGCGCAAGAAATGGCGAGTAAAATGCACTATTAACCTTCTTGGGTAGGGCGAACAGAGACCCTATTAGGTCATTTCATATTATGGTTAATTTAAGAATTCAGCGAAATTCTATCACATTTGTTCAATTTACATTGCTCCTATTTCAGATAGCGTATTGGGCTAAGCGGTATCTCAAAGCGCATGAAATGGCGCGTAAAATGCACTATTAAACTTCTAGGATAAGGCAAACAGAGACCCGATTAGATCATTTTGTATTACGGTTAATATAAGAATTCAGCGTAATTCTGTGACATTTGTTCAACTTACGTAGCTCCTATTTCAGATAGCGTACTGGGCTAGGCGGCAACTTAAAGCGCGTGGAATGGCGAGTAAAATGCACTATTAAACTTCTATGATAGGGCAATCAGAGACCCGATTAGATCATTTTATATTTTGTTTAATATAAGAATTCAGCGAAATTCTATCACATTTGTTCAATTTACGTCGCTCCTATTTCAGATAGCGTATTGGGCTAAGCGGCATCTTAAAGCGCGCGGAATGGCGAGTAAAATGCACTATTAAATTTCTATGATAGGGCAATCAGAGACCCGATTAGATCATTTTATATTTTGTTTACTATAACATTTCAGGGAAATTCTATCACATTTGTTCAATTTACGCCGCTCCTATTTCAGATAGCGTATTGGGCTAAGCGGCATCTCAAAGCGCAAGAAATGGCCAGTAAAATGCACTATTAAACTTCTAGGGTAGGGCACACAGAGACCCGATTAGATCATTTCATATTATGGTTAATTTAAGAATTCAGCGAAATTCTATCACATTTGTTCAATTTACGTCGCTCCTATTGCAGATAGCGTATTGGGCTAAGCGGCATCTCAAAGCGCATGAAATGGCAAGTAAAATGCACTATTAAACTTCTAGGGTAGGGCAATCAGAGACCCGGTTAGATCATTTTATATTATGGTTAATATAAGAATTCAGGGAAATTCTATCACATTTGTTCAATTTACGCCGCTCCTATTTCAGATAGCGTATTGGGCTAAGCGGCATCTCAAAGCGCAAGAAATGGCCAGTAAAATGCACTATTAAATTTCTATGATAGGGCAATCAGAGACCCGATTAGATCATTTTATATTTTGGTTAATATAAGAATTCAGCGAAGCTCTATCACATTTGTTCAATTGACGTCGACCCTATTTCAGGTAGCGTATTCGGCTAAGCGGCATCTCAAAGCGCATGAAATGACGAATACAATGCACTATTAAGCTTCTACGCTAGGGAGAACAGAGACCCGATTAGATCATTTAACATTATGGTAAATAAAAGAATTCAGCGAAATTCTATCACATTTGTTCAATTTACGTCGCTCCTATTTCAGATAGCGTACTGGGCTAGGCGGCATCTCAAAGCGCATGAAATGACGAGTAAAATGCACTATTAAACTTCTAGGGTAGGGCAAACAGAGACCCGATTAGGTCATTTCATATTATGGTTAATTTAAGAATGCAGCGTAATTCTGTCACGTTTGTTCAACTTACGTAGCTCCTATATCAGATAGCGTATTGGGCTAAGCGGCATCTCAAAGCGCATGAAATGACGAGTAAAATGCACTATTAAACTTCTAGGATAAGGCAAACAGAGACCCGATTAGATCATTTTATATTACGGTTAATATAAGAATCCAGCGTAATTCTATCACATTTGTTCAACTTATGTCGCTGATATTTCAGATAGCGTATTGGGCTAAGCGGCATCTCAAAGCGCAAGAAATGGCGAGTAACATGCACTATTAAACTTCTAGGGTAGGGCAAACAGAGACCCGATTAGATCATTTTATATTATGGTTAATTTAAGATTCAGCCAAATTCTATCACATTTGTTCAACATACGTCGCTCCTATTTCAGATAGTGTACTGGGCTAGGCGGCATCTTAAAGCGCGTGGAAGGGCGAGTAAAATGCACTACTAAACTTCTATGGTAGGGCAATCAGAGTCCCGTTTAGATCATTTTATGTATTGTTTAATATAAGATTTCAGGGAAATTCTATCACATTTGTCCAATTTACGTCGCTCCTATTTCAGATAGCGTGTTGGGCTAAGCGGCATCTCAAAGCGCATGAAATGGCGAGTAAAATGCACTGTTAAACTTCTAGGATAAGGCAAACAGAGACCCGATTAGATCATTTAACATTATGGTTAATAAAAGAATTCAGCGAAATTCTATCACATTTGTTCAATTTACTTCGTTCCTATTTCAGATAGCATACTGGGCTAGGCGGCATCTTAAAGCGCGTGGAATGGCGAGTAAAATGCACTATTAAACTTCTTGGGTAGGGCGAACAGAGACCCGATTAGATCATTTTATATTTTGTTTAATATAAGATTTCAGGGAAATTCTATCACATTTGTTCAGTTTACGTCGCTCC
Source organism: Macropis europaea (assembly GCA_916610135.2). Lineage (NCBI taxonomy): Eukaryota > Metazoa > Arthropoda > Insecta > Hymenoptera > Melittidae > Macropis > Macropis europaea. Next base: position 81,630 of record CAKAJE020001670.1, on the reverse strand, counting down.
TATTTCAGATAGCGTATTGGGCTAAGCGGCATCTCAAAGCGCATGAAATGACGACTGAAATGCACTATTAAACTTCTAGGGTAGGGCGAACAAAGACCCGATTTGAACATTTTACATTAAGGTTAATATAAGAATTCAGCGAAATTCTATCACATTTGTTCAATTTACATCGCTCCTATTTCAGATAGCGACTTGTGCTAAGCGGCATCTCGAAGCGCAAGAAATGGCGAGTAAAATGCATTATTAAACTTCTAGGGTAGGGAATCAGAGACCCGATTAGATCATTTTATATTATGGTTAATTTAAGAATTCAGCAAAATTCTATCACATTTGTTCAATTTACGTCGTTCCTATTTCAGATAGCATACTGGGCTAGGCGGCAACTCAAAGCGCATGAAATGGCGAGTAAAATGCACTCTTAAACTTCTAGGATAAGGCAAACAGAGACCCGATTAGATCATTTAACATTATGGTTAATAAAAGAATTCAGCGAAATTCTATCACATTTGTTCAATTTACGTCGTTCCTATTTCAGATAGCATACTGGGCTAGGCGGCATCTTAACGCGCGTGGAATGGCGAGTAAAATGCACTATTAAACTTCTTGGGTAGGGCGAACAGAGACCCGAATAGATCATTTTATATTTTGTTTAATATAAGATTTCAGGGAAATTCTATGACATTTGTTCAATTTACGTCGCTCCTATTTCAGATGGCGTACTCGGATAGGCGGCATCTTAAAGCGCGTGGAATGGCGAGTAAAATGCACTATTAAAATTCTAGGATAAGGCAAAGAGAGACCCGATTAGATCATTTTATATTACGGTTAATATAAGAATCCAGCGTAATTCTGTGACATTTGTTCAACTTACGTAGCTCCTATTTCAGATAGCGTACTGGGCTAGGCGGCATCTTAAAGCGCGTGGAATGGCGAGTACAATGCACTATTAAACTTCTATGATAGGGCAATCAGAGACCCGATTAGAACATTTTATATTTTGGTTAATATAAGAATTCAGCGAAATTCTATCACAATTGTTCAATTTATGTCGCTCCTATTTCAGATAGCGTATTGGGCTAAGCGGCATCCCAAAGCGCATGAAATGGCGAGTAAAATGAACTATTAAACTTCTAGGGTAAGGCAAACAGAGACCCGATTAGATCATTTTATATTACGGTTAATATAAGAATTCAGCGTAATTCTATCACATTTGTTCAACATACGTCGCTCCTATTTCAGATAGTGTACTGGGCTAGGCGGCATCTTAAAGCGCGTGGAAGGGCGAGTAAAATGCACTACTAAACTTCTATGGTAGGGCAATCAGAGTCCCGTTTAGATCATTTTATGTATTGTTTAATATAAGATTTCAGGGAAATTCTATCACATTTGTGCAATTTACGTCGCTCGTATTTCAGATAGCGTATTGGGCTAAGCGGCATCTCACAGCGCATGAAATGACGAGAGAAATGCACTATTAAACTTCTTGGGTAGGGCGAACAGAGACCCGATTAGGTCATTTCATATTATGGTTAATTTAACAATTCAGCGAAATTCTATCACATTTGTTCAATTTACATCGCTCCTATTTCAAATAGCGTATTGGGCTAAGCGGCATCTCAATGCGCATGAAATGGCGAGTAAAATGCACTATTAAACTTCTAGGATAAGGCAAGCGGAGACCCGATTAGACGATTTTATGTTACGGTTAATATAAGAATTCAGCGTTATTCTATCACATTTGTTCAACTTACGTCGCTCCTATTTCAGAAAGCGTACTGGGCTAGGCGGCATCTTAAAGCGCGTGGAATGGCGAGCAAAATGCACTCTTAAACTTCTATGATAGGGCAATCAGAGACCCGATTAGATCATTTTATATTTTGGTTAATATAAGAATTCAGCGAAATTCTATCACATTTGTTCAATTTACGTCGCTCCTATTTCAGATAGCGTATTGGGCTAAGCGGCATCTCAAAGCGCAAGAAATGGCGAGTAAAATGCACTATTAAACTTCTAGGGTAGGGCAAACAGAGACCCCATTAGATCATTTTATATTATGGTTAATTTAAGAATTCAGCGAAATTCTATCACATTTGTTCAATTTACGTCGCTCCTATTTCAGATAGCGTATTGGGCTAAGCGGCATCTCAAAGCGTATGAAATGGCGAGTAAAATGCACTGTTAAACTTGTAGGGTAGGTCAAACAGAGACCCGATTATATCATTTCATATTATGGTTAATTTAAGAATTCAGAAAAATTCTACCACATTTGTTCAATTTACTTCGCTCCTATTTCAGATGGCGTACTCGGATAGGCGGCATCTTAAAGCGCGTGGAATAGCGAGTAAAATGCACTATTAAACTTGTAGGGTAATGCAAACAGAGAGCCGATTAGATCATTTTATATTACGGTTATATAAGATTTCAGGGAAATTCTATCACATTTGTTCAATTTACGTCGCTCCTATTTCAGATAGCTATGGGGCTAAGCGGCATCTCAAAGCGCATGAAATGACGAGAGAAATGCACTCTTAAACTTCTTGGGTAGGGCGAACAGAGACCCGATTACATCATTTTATATTATGGTTAATATAAGAATTCAGCGAAATTGTATCACATTTGTTCAATTTACGTCGCTCCTATTTCAGATAGCGTATTGGGCTAAGCGGCATCTCAAAGCGCATGAAATGACGAATAAAATGCACTATTAAGCTTCTACGCTATGGCGAACAGAGACCCGATTAGATCATTTAACATTCTGGTTAATAAAAGAATTCAGCGAAATTCTATCACATTTGTTCAATGTACATCGCTCCTATTTCAGATAGCGTATTGGGCTAAGCGGCATCTCAAAGCGCATGAAATGGCGAGTAAAATGCACTATTAAACTTCTAGGATAAGGCAAACAGAGACCCGATTAGATCATTTTATATTTTGTTTAATATAAGAATTCAGCGAAATTCTATCACATTTGTTCAATTTACGTCGCTCCTATTTCAGATAGCGTATTGGGCTAAGCGGCATCTCACAGCGCATGAAATGACGAGAGAAATGCACTATTAAACTTCTTGGGTAGGGCGAACAGAGACCCGATTAGGTCATTTCATATTATGGTTAATTTAACAATTCAGCGAAATTCTATCACATTTGTTCAATTTACATCGCTCCTATTTCAAATAGCGTATTGGGCTAAGCGGCATCTCAATGCGCATGAAATGGCGAGTAAAATGCACTATTAAACTTCTAGGATAAGGCAAGCGGAGACCCGATTAGACGATTTTATGTTACGGTTAATATAAGAATTCAGCGTTATTCTATCACATTTGTTCAACTTACGTCGCTCCTATTTCAGAAAGCGTACTGGGCTAGGCGGCATCTTAAAGCGCGTGGAATGGCGAGCAAAATGCACTCTTAAACTTCTATGATAGGGCAATCAGAGACCCGATTAGATCATTTTATATTTTGGTTAATATAAGAATTCAGCGAAATTCTATCACATTTGTTCAATTTACGTCGCTCCTATTTCAGATAGCGTATTGGGCTAAGCGGCATCTCAAAGCGCAAGAAATGGCGAGTAAAATGCACTATTAAACTTCTAGGGTAGGGCAAACAGAGACCCCATTAGATCATTTTATATTATGGTTAATTTAAGAATTCAGCGAAATTCTATCACATTTGTTCAATTTACGTCGCTCCTATTTCAGATAGCGTATTGGGCTAAGCGGCATCTCAAAGCGTATGAAATGGCGAGTAAAATGCACTGTTAAACTTGTAGGGTAGGTCAAACAGAGACCCGATTATATCATTTCATATTATGGTTAATTTAAGAATTCAGAAAAATTCTACCACATTTGTTCAATTTACTTCGCTCCTATTTCAGATGGCGTACTCGGATAGGCGGCATCTTAAAGCGCGTGGAATAGCGAGTAAAATGCACTATTAAACTTGTAGGGTAATGCAAACAGAGAGCCGATTAGATCATTTTATATTACGGTTATATAAGATTTCAGGGAAATTCTATCACATTTGTTCAATTTACGTCGCTCCTATTTCAGATAGCTATGGGGCTAAGCGGCATCTCAAAGCGCATGAAATGACGAGAGAAATGCACTCTTAAACTTCTTGGGTAGGGCGAACAGAAACCCGATTACATCATTTTATATTATGGTTAATATAAGAATTCAGCGAAATTGTATCACATTTGTTCAATTTACGTCGCTCCTATTTCAGATAGCGTATTGGGCTAAGCGGCATCTCAAAGCGCATGAAATGACGAATAAAATGCACTATTAAGCTTCTACGCTATGGCGAACAGAGACCCGATTAGATCATTTAACATTCTGGTTAATAAAAGAATTCAGCGAAATTCTATCACATTTGTTCAATGTACATCGCTCCTATTTCAGATAGCGTATTGGGCTAAGCGGCATCTCAAAGCGCATGAAATGGCGAGTAAAATGCACTATTAAACTTCTAGGATAAGGCAAACAGAGACCCGATTAGATCATTTTATATTTTGTTTAATATAAGAATTCAGCGAAATTCTATCACATTTGTTCAATTTACGTCGCTCCTATTTCAGATAGCGTATTGGGCTAAGCGGCATCTTAAAGCGCGCGGAATGGCGAGTAAAATGCACTATTAAACTTCGATGATAGGGCAATCAGAGACCCGGTTAGATCATTTTATATTTTGTTTACTATAACATTTCAGGGAAATTCTATCACATTTGTTCAATTTACGTCGCTCCTATTTCAGATAGCGTATTGGGCTAAGCGGCATCTCAAAGCGCAAGAAATGGCCAGTAAAATGCACTATTAAACTTCTAGGGTAGGGCACACAGAGACCCGATTAGATCATTTCATATTATGGTTAATTTAAGAATTCAGCGAAATTATATCACATTTGTTCAATTTACGTCGCTCCTATTGCAGATAGCGTACTGGGCTAGGCGGCATCTTAAAGCGCGTGGAATGGCGAGTAAAATGCACTATTAAACTTCTAGGGTAGGGCAGACAGAGACTCGATTACATCATTTTATATTATGGTTAATTTATCAATTCAGCGAAATTCTATCACATTTGTTCAATTTACGTCACTCCTATTTCAGATAGCGTATTGGGCTAAGCGGCATCTCAAAGCGCATGAAATGGCGAGAAAATGCACTATTAAACTTCTACAATAGGGCAATCAGAGACCCGATTGGATCATTTTATATTTTGGTTAATATAAGAATTCAGCGAAATTCTATCACATTTGTTCAATTTACGTCGCTCCTATTTCAGATAGCTTATTGGGCTAAGCGGCATCGCAAAGCGCATGAATTGACGAGTGAAATGCACTATTAAGCTTCTAGGGTAGGGCAAACAGAGACCCGATTAGATCATTTCATATTATGGTTAATTTAAGAATTCAGAAAAATTCTATCACATTTGTTCAATTTACGTCGCTCCTATTTCGGATAGCGTACTCGGATATGCGGCATCTTAAAGCGCGTGGAATGGCGAGTAAAATGCACTATTAAACTTCTATGATAGGGCAATCAGAGACCCGATTAGATCATTCTATATTTTGGTTAATATAAGAATTCTGCGAAATTCTATGACATTTGTTTAATTTACGTCGCTCCTATTTCAGATAGTGTATTGGGCTAAGCGGCATCTAAAAGCGCATGAAATGGCGAGTAAAATGCACTACTAAACTTCTAGGGTAGGCCAATCAGAGACCCGATTAGATCATTTTATATTATGATTAATTTAAGAATTCAGCGAAATACTATCACATTTGTTCAATTTACGTCGCTCCTATTACAGATAGCTTATTCGGCTTAGCGGCATCTCAAAGCGCATGAAATGACGAGTGAAATGCTATATTAAACTTCTATGATAGGGCAATCAGAGACCCGATTTGATCATTTTATATTTTGTTTAATATAAGATTTCAGGGAAATTTTATCACATTTGTTCAATTTACGTTGCTCCTATTTCAGATAGCGAATTCGGCTAAGCGGCATCTCAAAGCGCATGAAATGGCGAATAAAATGCACTATTAAACTTCTAGGCTAGGGCGAACAGAGCCCCGATCAGATCATTTTACATTATGGTTAATAAAAGAATTCAGCGAAATTCTATCACATTTGTTCAGTTTACGTCGCTCCTATTTCAGATAGCGTACTGAGCTAGGCGGCATCTTAAAGCGCGTGGAAGGGCGAGTAAAATGCACTATTAAACTTCTATGGTAGGGCAATCAGAGTCCCGTTTAGATCATTTTATGTATTGTTTAATATAAGATTTCAGGGAAATTCTATCACATTTGTTCAATTTACGTCGCTCCTATTTCAGATAGCGTATTGGGCTAAGCGGCATCTCACAGCGCATGAAATGACGCGAGAAATGCACTATTAAACTTCTTGGGTAGGGCGAACAGAGACCCGATTAGGTCATTTCATATTATGGTTAATTTAGGAATTCAGCGAAATTCTATCACATTTGTTCAATTTACATCGCTCCTATTTCAAATAGCGTATTGTGCTAAGCGGCATCTCAATGCGCATGAAATGGCGAGTAAAGTGCACTATTAAACTTCTAGGATAAGGCAAGCGGTGACCCGATTAGACCATTTTATGTTACGGTTAATATAAGAATTCAGCGTTATTCTATCACATATGTTCAACATACATCGCTCCTATTTCAGAAAGCGTACTGGGCTAGGCGGCATCTTAAAGCGCGTGGAATGGCGAGCAAAATGCACTCTTAAACTTCTATGATACGGCAATCAGAGACCCGATTAGATCATTTTATATTTTGGTTAATATAAGAATTCAGCGAAATTCTATCACATTTGTTCAATTTACGTCGCTCCTATTTCAGATAGCGTATTGGGCTAAGCGGCATCTCAAAGCGCAAGAAATGGCGAGTAAAATGCACTATTAAACTTCTAGGGTAGGGCAAACAGAGACCCCATTAGATCATTTTATATTATGGTTAATTTAAGAATTCAGCGAAATTCTATCACATTTGTTCAATTTACGTCGCTCCTATTACAGATAGCGTATTGGGCTAAGCGGCATCTCAAAGCGCATGAAATGGCGAGTAAAATGCACTGTTAAAATTGTAGGGTAGGTCAAACAGAGACCCGATTAGATCATTTCATATTATGGCTAATTTAAGATTTCAGAAAAATTCTATCACATTTGTTCAATTTACGTCGCTCCTATTTCAGATGGCGTACTCGGATAGGCGGCATCTTAAAGCGCGTGGAATGGCGAGTAAAATGCACTATTAAAATTCTAGGATAAGGCAAAGAGAGACCCGATTAGATCATTTTATATTACGGTTAATATAAGAATCCAGCGTAATTCTGTGACATCTGTTCATCTTACGTAGCTCCTATTTCAGATAGCGTACTGGGCTAGGCGGCATCTTAAAGCGCGTGGAATGTCGAGTACAATGCACAATTAAACTTCTATGATAGGGCAATCAGAGACCCGATTAGAACATTTTATATTTTGGGTAATATAAGAATTCAGCGAAATTCCATCACAATTGTTCAATTTATGTCGCTCCTATTTCAGATAGCGTATTGGGCTAAGCGGCATCTCAAAGCGCATGAAATGGCGAGTAAAATGCACTATTAAACTTCTAGGGTAAGTCAAACAGAGACCCGATTAGATCATTTTATATTACGGTTAATATAAGAATTCAGCGTAATTCTATCACATTTGTTCAACATACGTCGCTCCTATTTCAGATAGTGTCCTGGGCTAGGCGGCATCTTAAAGCGCGTGGAAGGGCGAGTAAAATGCACTACTAAACTTCTATGGTAGGGCAATCAGAGTCCCGTTTAGATCATTTTATGTATTGTTTAATATAAGATTTCAGGGAAATTCTATCACATTTGTGCAATTTACGTCGCTCCTATTTCAGATAGCGTATTGGGCTAAGCGGCATCTCAAAGCGCAAGAAATGGCGAGTAAAATGCACTATTAAACTTCTAGGGTAGGGCAAACAGAGACCCCATTAGATCATTTTATATTATGGTTAATTTAAGAATTCAGCGAAATTCTATCACATTTGTTCAATTTACGTCGCTCCTATTTCAGATAGCGTATTGGGCTAAGCGGCATCTCAAAGCGTATGAAATGGCGAGTAAAATGCACTGTTAAACTTGTAGGGTAGGTCAAACAGAGACCCGATTATATCATTTCATATTATGGTTAATTTAAGAATTCAGAAAAATTCTATCACATTTGTTCAATTTACTTCGCTCCTATTTCAGATGGCGTACTCGGATAGGCGGCATCTTAAAGCGCGTGGAATGGCGAGTAAAATGCACTATTAAACTTGTAGGGTAATGCAAACAGAGAGTCGATTAGATCATTTTATATTACGGTTATATAAGATTTCAGGGAAATTCTATCACATCTGTTCAATTTACGTCGCTCCTATTTCAGATGGCGTACTCGGATAGGCGGCATCTTAAAGCGCGTGGAATGGCGAGTAAAATGCACTATTAAACTTCTAGGGTAAGGCAAACAGAGACCCGATTAGATCATTTTATATTACGGTTAATATAAGAATTCAGCGTAATTCTATCACATTTGTTCAACATACGTCGCTCCTATTTCAGATAGTGTCCTGGGCTAGGCGGCATCTTAAAGCGCGTGGAAGGGCGAGTAAAATGCACTACTAAACTTCTATGGTAGGGCAATCAGAGTCCCGTTTAGATCATTTTATGTATTGTTTAATATAAGATTTCAGGGAAATTCTATCACATTTGTGCAATTTACGTCGCTCCTATTTCAGATAGCGTATTGGGCTAAGCGGCATCTCAAAGCGCAAGAAATGGCGAGTAAAATGCACTATTAAACTTCTAGGGTAGGGCAAACAGAGACCCCATTAGATCATTTTATATTATGGTTAATTTAAGAATTCAGCGAAATTCTATCACATTTGTTCAATTTACGTCGCTCCTATTTCAGATAGCGTATTGGGCTAAGCGGCATCTCAAAGCGTATGAAATGGCGAGTAAAATGCACTGTTAAACTTGTAGGGTAGGTCAAACAGAGACCCGATTATATCATTTCATATTATGGTTAATTTAAGAATTCAGAAAAATTCTATCACATTTGTTCAATTTACTTCGCTCCTATTTCAGATGGCGTACTCGGATAGGCGGCATCTTAAAGCGCGTGGAATGGCGAGTAAAATGCACTATTAAACTTGTAGGGTAATGCAAACAGAGAGCCGATTAGATCATTTTATATTACGGTTATATAAGATTTCAGGGAAATTCTATCACATCTGTTCAATTTACGTCGCTCCTATTTCAGATAGCGTATTGGGCTAAGCGGCATCTCTAAGCGCATGAAATGACGAATAAAATGCACTATTAAGCTTCTACGCTATGGCGAACAGACACCCGATTAGATCATTTAACATTCTGGTTAATAAAAGAATTCAGCGAAATTCTATCACATTTGTTCAATGTACATCGCTCCTATTTCAGATAGCGTATTGGGCTAAGCGGCATCTCAAAGCGCATAAAATGGCGAGTAAAATGCACTATTAAACTTCTAGGATAAGGCAAACAGTGACCCGATTAGATCATTTTATATTTTGTTTAATATAAGAATTCAGCGAAATTCTATCACATTTGTTCAATTTACGCCGCTCCTATTTCAGATAGCGTATTGGGCTAAGCGGCATCTTAAAGCGCGCGGAATGGCGAGTAAAATGCACTATTAAACTTCTATGATAGGGCAATCAGAGACCCGGTTAGATCATTTTATATTACGGTTAATATAAGAATTCAGCGTAATTCTGTGACATTTGTTCAACTTACGTAGCTCCTATTTCAGATAGCGTACTCGGCTAGGCGGCAACTTAAAGCGCCTGGAATGGCGAGTAAAATGCACTATTAAACTTCTATGATAGGGCAATCAGAGACCCGATTAGATCATTTCATATTTTGGTTCATATAAGAATTCTGCGAAATTCTATGACATTTGTTTAATTTACGTCGCTCCTATTTCAGATAGTGTATTGGGCTAAGCGGCATCTAAAAGCGCATGAAATGGCGAGTAAAATGCACTACTAAACTTCTAGGGTAGGCCAATCAGAGACCCGATTAGATCATTTTATATTTTGGTTAATATAAGAATTCAGCGAAATTCTATCACATTTGTTCAATTTACGTCGCTCCTATGTCAGATAGCGTATTGGGCTAAGCGGCATCTCAAAGCGCATGAAATGACGAGTAGAATGCACTATTAAACTTCTAGGATAAGGCAAACGGAGACCCGATTAGATCATTTTATATTACGGTTAATATAAGAATTCAGCGTAATTCTGTGACATTTGTTCAACTTACGTAGTTCCTATTTCAGATAGCGTACTCGGCTAGGCGGCAACTTAAAGCGCCTGGAATGGCGAGTAAAATGCACTATTAAACTTCTATGATAGGGCAATCAGAGACCCGATTAGATCATTTCATATTTTGGTTAATATAAGAATTCAGTGAAATTCTATCACATTTGTTCAATGTACGTCGCTCCTATTTCAGATAGCTTATTGGGCTAAGCGGCACCTCAAAGCGCATGAAATGACGAGTGAAATGCACTATTAAACTTCTAGGGTAGGGCGAACAAAGACCCGATTAGATCATTTTACATTAAGGTTAATATAAGAATTAAGCGAAATTCTATCACGTTTGTTCAATTTACATCGCTCCTATTTCAGATAGCGACTTGTGCTAAGCGGCATCTCAAAGCGCAAAAAATGGCGAGTAAAATGCATTATTAAACTTCTTGGGTAGGGCAAACAGAGACCCCATTAGATCATTTTATATTATGGTTAATTTAAGAATTCAGCGAAATTATATCACGTTTTTCAATTTACGTCGCTCCTATTTCAGATAGCGTATTGGGCTAAGCGGCATCTCAAAGCGCATGAAATGGCGAGTAAAATGCCCTATTGAACTTCTAGGGTAGGGCAATCAGAGACCCGATTAGATAATTTTATATTTTGGTTAATATAAGAATTCAGCGAAATTCTATCACATTTGTTCAATTTACGTCGCTCCTGTTTCAGATAGCGTATTGGGCTAAGCGGCATCTCAAAGCGCATGAAATGACGACTGAAATGCACTATTAAACTTCTACGCTAGGGCGAACAGAGACCCGATTAGATCATTTTACATTATGGTTAATAAAAGAATTCATCGAAATTCTATCACATTTGTTCAATTTACATCGCTCCTATTTCAGATAGCGTACTGGGCTAAGCGGCACCTCAAAGCGCATGAAATGACGAGTGAAATGCACTATTAATCTTCTAGGGTAGGGCGAACAGAGACCCGATTAGAACATTTTACATTAAGGTTAATATAAGAATTCAGCGAAATTCTCTCACATTTGTTCAATTTACGTCGCTGATATTTCAGATAGCGTATTGGGCTAAGCGGCATCTCAAAGCGCAAGAAATGGCGAGTAAAATGCACTATTAAACTTCTAGGGTAGGGCAAACAGAGACCCGTTTAGATCATTTTATATTATGGTTAATTTAAGAATTCAGCGAAATTCTATCACATCTGTTCCATTTACGTCGATCCTATTGCAGATAGCGTATTGGGCTAAGCGGCATCTCAAAGCGCAAGAAATGGCGAGTAAAATGCACTATTAAACTTCTAGGGTAGGGCACATAGAGACCCGATTAGATCATTTTATATTATGGTTAATTCAAGAATTCAGCGAAACTCTATCACATTTGTTCAATTTACGTCGCTCCTATTTCAGATAGCGTATTTGGCTAGGCGGCGTCTCAATGCGCATGAAATGGCGAGTAAAATGCACTGTTAAACTTCTAGGATAAGGCAAACAGAGACCCGATTAGATCATTTTATATTACGGTTAATATAAGAATTCAGCGTAATTCTATCACATTTGTTCCACTTACGTCGCTCCTATTTCAGATAGCGTATTGGGCTAAGCGGCATCTCAAAGCGCATGAAATGGCGAGTAAAATGCACTATTAAACTTCTAGGATAAGGCAAACAGAGACCCGATTAGATGATTTTATATTTTGTTTAATATAAGAATTCAGCGAAATTCTATCACATTTGTTCAATTTACGTCGCTCCTATTTCAGATAGCGTATTGGGCTAAGCGGCATCTTAAAGCGCGCGGAATGGCGAGTAAAATGCACTATTAAACTTCTATGATAGGGCAATCAGAGACCCGGTTAGATCATTTTATATTTTGTTTACTATAACATTTCAGGGAAATTCTATCACATTTGTTCAATTTACGTCGCTCCTATTTCAGATAGCGTATTGGGCTAAGCGGCATCTCAAAGCGCAAGAAATGGCCAGTAAAATGCACTATTAAACTTCTAGGGTAGGGCACACAGAGACCCGATTAGATCATTTCATATTATGGTTAATTTAAGAATTCAGCGAAATTATATCACATTTGTTCAATTTACGTCGCTCCTATTGCAGATAGCGTACTGGGCTAGGCGGCATCTTAAAGAGCGTGGAATGGCGAGTAAAATGCACTATTAAACTTCTAGGGTAGGGCAGACAGAGACTCGATTACATCATTTTATATTATGGTTAATTTATAAATTCAGCGAAATTCTATCACATTTGTTCAATTTACGTCACTCCTATTTCAGATAGCGTATTGGGCTAAGCGGCATCTCAAAGCGCATGAAATGACGAGTAGAATGCACTATTAAACTTCTAGGATAAGGCAAACAGAGACCCGATTAGATCATTTTATATTACGGTTAATATAAGAATTCAGCGTAATTCTGTGACATTTGTTCAACTTACGTAGCTCCTATTTCAGATAGCGTACTCGGCTAGGCGGCAACTTAAAGCGCCTGGAATGGCGAGTAAAATGCACTATTAAACTTCTATGATAGGGCAATCAGAGACCCGATTAGATCATTTCATATTTTGGTTAATATAAGAATTCAGCGTAATTCTATCACATTTGTTCAATTTACGTCGCTCCTAGTTCAGATAGCTTATTGGGCTAAGCGGCATCTCAAAGCGCATGAAATGACGAGTGAAATGCACTATTAAACTTCTAGGGCAGGGCGAACAAAGACCCGATTAGATAATTTTACATTAAGGTTAATATAAGAATTAAGCGAAATTCTCTCACATTTGTTCAATTTACGTCGCTAATATTTCAGATAGCGTATTGGGCTAAGCGGCATCTCAAAGCGCAAGAAATGGCGAGTAAAATGCACTATTAAACTTCTAGGGTAGGGCAAACAGAGACCCGATTAGATCATTTTATATTACGGTTAATACAAGAATTCAGCGAAATTCTATCACATCTGTTCAATTTACGTCGCTCCTATTTCAGATAGCGTATTGTCCTAAGCTGCATCTCAAAGCGCAAGAAATGGCTCGTAAAATGCACTATTAAACTTCTAGGGTAGGGCAATCAGAGTCCCGTTTAGATCATTTTATATTTTGTTTAATATAAGATTTCAACGTAATTCTATCACATTTGTTCAATTTACGTCGCTCCTATTTCAGATAGCGTATTGGGCTACGCTGCATCTCAAAGCGCAAGAAATGGCTCGTAAAATGCACTATTAAACTTCTAGGGTAGGGCAATCAGAGACCCGATTAGATCATTTCATATTATGGTTAATTTATGAATTCAGCGAAATTCTATCACATTTGTTCAATTTACGTCACTCCCATTGCAGATAGCGTATTGGGCTAAGCGGCATCTCAAAGCGCGTGAAATGGCGAGTAAAATGCAGTATTAAACTTCTAGGGTAAGGCAAACAGAGACCCGATTAGATCTTTTTATATTACGGTCAATATAAGAATTCAGCGTAATCCTATCACATTTGTTCAACATACGTCGCTCCTATTTCAGATAGTGTACTTGCCTAGGCGGCATCTTAAAGCGTGTGGAAGAGCCAGTAAAATGTACTACTAAACTACTATGATAGGGCAATCAGAGAGCCGATTAGATCATTTTATATTTTGGTTAATATAAGAATTCAGCGAAATTCTATCACATTTGTTCAATTTACGTCGCTGATATTTCAGATAGCGTATTGGGCTAAGCGGCATCTCAAAGCGCAAGAAATGGCGAGTAAAACGCACTATTAAACTTCTAGGGTAGGGCAAACAGACGCCCGATAAGATCATTTTATATTATGGTTAATTCAAGAATTCAGCGAAACTCTATCACATTTGTTCAATTTACGTCGCTCCTATTTCAGATAGCGTATTGGGCTAAGCGGCGTCTCAATGCGCATGAAATGACGAGTAAAATGCACTGTTAAACTTCTAGGATAAGGCAAACAGAGACCCGATTAGATCATTTTATATTACGGTTAATATAAGAATTCAGCGTAATTCTATCACATTTGTTCCACTTACGTCGCTCCTATTTCAGATAGCGTATTGGGCTAGGCGGTATCTCAAAGCGCATGGATTGACGAGTGAAATGCACTATTAAACTTCTAGGGTAGGGCGAACAGAGACCCGAATAAATCATTTTATATTACGGTTAATATAAGAATTCAGCGTAATTCTATCACATGTGTTCAGCTGACGTCGCTCCTATTTCAGATAGCGTACTGGGCTAGGCGGCATCTCAAAGCGCGTGGAAGGGCGAGTAAAATGCACTACTAAAATTCTGTGATAGGACAATCAGAGTCCCGATTAGATCATTTTATATTTTGTTTACTATAAGATTTCAGGGAAATTCTATCACATTTGTTCAATTTACGTCGCTCCTATTTCAGATAGCGTATTGGGCTAAGAGGCATCTCAAAGCGCATGAAATGGCGAATAAAATGCACTATTAAACTTCTAGGCTAGGGCGAACAGAGACCTGATTAGATCATTTTACATTATGGTTAATAAAAGAATTCAGCCAAATTCTCTCACATTTGTTCAATTTACGTCGCTGATATTTCAGATAGCGTATTGGGCTAAGCTGCATCTCAAAGCGCAAGAAATGGCGAGTAAAATGCACTATTAAACTTCTAGGGTAGGGCAAACAGAGACCCGATTAGATCATTTCATATTATGGTTAATTTATGAATTCTGCGAAAATCTATCACATTTGTTCAATTTACGTCGCTCCTATTTCAGATAGCGTATTGGGCTAAGCGGAATCTCAAAGCACATGAAATGGCGAGTAAAATGCACTATTAATCTTCTAGGGTAGGGCGAACAGAGACCCGATTAGAACATTTTACATTAAGGTTAATATAAGAATTCAGCGAAATTCTCTCACATTTGTTCAATTTACGTCGCTGATGTTTCAGATTGCGTATTGGGCTAAGCGGCATCTCAAAGCGCAAGAAATGGCGAGTAAAATGAACTATTAAACTTCTAGGGTAGGGCAAACAGAGACCCGTTTAGATCATTTTATATTATGGTTAATTTAAGAATTCAGCGATATTCTATCACATCTGTTCCATTTACGTCGATCCTATTGCAGATAGCGTATTGGGCTAAGCGGCATCTTAAAGCGCATGAAATGGCGAGTAAAATGCACCATTAAACTTCTAGGGTAATGCAAACAGAGACCCGATTAGATCATTTTATATTACGGTTAATATAAGAATTCAGCGTAATTCTATCACATTTGTTCAACATACGTCGCTCCTATTTCAGATAGTCTACTGGGCTAGGCAGCATCTTAAAGCGCGTGGAAGGGCGAGTAAAATGCACTACTAAACTTCTGTGATAGGGCAATCAGAGTCCCGATTAGATCATTTTATATTTTGTTTACTATAACATTTCAGGGAAATTCTATCACATTTGTTCAATTTACGTCGCTCCTATTTCAGATAGCGTATTGGGCTAAGCGGCATCTCAAAGCGCAAGAAATGGCGAGTAAAATGCACTATTAAACTTCTAGGGTAGGGCACATAGAGACCCGATTAGATCATTCTATATTATGGTTAATTTAAGAATTCAGCGAAATCCTATCACATTTGTTCAATTTACGTCGCTCCTATTTCAGATAGCGTATTGGGCTAAGCGGCATCTCAAAGCGCATGAAATGACGAGTGAAATGCACTATTAAACTTCTAGGCTAGGGCGAACAGAGACCCGATTAGATCATTTTACATTATGGTTAATAAAAGAATTCATCGAAATTCTATCACATTTGTTCAATTTACATCGCTCCTATTTCAGATAGTGTACCGGGCTAAGCGGCACCTCAAAGCGCATGAAATGACGAGTGAAATGCACTATTAATCTTCTAGGGTAGGGCGAACAGAGACCCGATTAGAACATTTTACATTAAGGTTAATATAAGAATTCAGCGAAATTCTCTCACATTTGTTCAATTTACGTCGCTGATATTTCAGATAGCGTATTGGGCTAAGCGGCATCTCAATGCGCAAGAAATGGCGAGTAAAATGCACTATTAAACTTCTAGGGTAGGGCAAACAGAGACCCGATTAGGTCATTTCATATTATGGTTAATTTAAGAATTCAGCGAAATTCTATCACATTTGTACAATTTACATCGCTCCTATTTCAGATAGCTTATTGGGCTAAGCGGCATCTCAAAGCGCATGAAATGGCGAGTAAAATGCACTATTAAACTTCTAGGATAAGGCAAACAGAGACACGATTAGATCATTTTATATTACGGTTAATATAAGAATTCAGCGTAATTCTGTCACATTTGTTCAACGTACGTAGCTCCTATTTCAGATAGCGTACTGGGCTAGGCGGCATCTCAAAGCGCGTGGAAGGGCGAGTAAAATGCACTATTAAGCTTCTATGATAGGGCAATCAGAGACCCGATTAGATCATTTTATATTTTGTTTACTATAACATTTCAGGGAAATTCTATCACATTTGTTCAATTTACGTCGCTCCTATTTCAGATAGCGTATTGTGCTAAGCGGCATCTCAAAGCGCAAAAAATGGCGAGTAAAATGCATTATTAAACTTCTTGGGTAGGGCAAACAGAGACCCCATTAGATCATTTTATATTATGGTTAATTTAAGAATTCAGCGAAATTATATCACGTTTTTCAATTTACGTCGCTCCTATTTCAGATAGCGTATTGGGCTAAGCGGCATCTCAAAGCGCATGAAATGGCGAGTAAAATGCCCTATTGAACTTCTAGGGTAGGGCAATCAGAGACCCGATTAGATAATTTTATATTTTGGTTAATATAAGAATTCAGCGAAATTCTATCACATTTGTTCAATTTACGTCGCTCCTGTTTCAGATAGCGTATTGGGCTAAGCGGCATCTCAAAGCGCATGAAATGACGACTGAAATGCACTATTAAACTTCTACGCTAGGGCGAACAGAGACCCGATTAGATCATTTTACATTATGGTTAATAAAAGAATTCATCGAAATTCTATCACATTTGTTCAATTTACATCGCTCCTATTTCAGATAGCGTACTGGGCTAAGCGGCACCTCAAAGCGCATGAAATGACGAGTGAAATGCACTATTAATCTTCTAGGGTAGGGCGAACAGAGACCCGATTAGAACATTTTACATTAAGGTTAATATAAGAATTCAGCGAAATTCTCTCACATTTGTTCAATTTACGTCGCTGATATTTCAGATAGCGTATTGGGCTAAGCGGCATCTCAAAGCGCAAGAAATGGCGAGTAAAATGCACTATTAAACTTCTAGGGTAGGGCAAACAGAGACCCGTTTAGATCATTTTATATTATGGTTAATTTAAGAATTCAGCGAAATTCTATCACATCTGTTCCATTTACGTCGATCCTATTGCAGATAGCGTATTGGGCTAAGCGGCATCTCAAAGCGCAAGAAATGGCGAGTAAAATGCACTATTAAACTTCTAGGGTAGGGCACATAGAGACCCGATTAGATCATTTTATATTATGGTTAATTCAAGAATTCAGCGAAACTCTATCACATTTGTTCAATTTACGTCGCTCCTATTTCAGATAGCGTATTTGGCTAGGCGGCGTCTCAATGCGCATGAAATGGCGAGTAAAATGCACTGTTAAACTTCTAGGATAAGGCAAACAGAGACCCGATTAGATCATTTTATATTACGGTTAATATAAGAATTCAGCGTAATTCTATCACATTTGTTCCACTTACGTCGCTCCTATTTCAGATAGCGTATTGGGCTAAGCGGCATCTCAAAGCGCATGAAATGGCGAGTAAAATGCACTGTTAAACTTCTAGGATAAGGCAAACAGAGACCCGATTAGATGATTTTATATTTTGTTTAATATAAGAATTCAGCGAAACTCTATCACATTTGTTCAATTTACGTCGCTCCTATTTCAGATAGCGTATTGGGCTAAGCGGCATCTTAAAGCGCGCGGAATGGCGAGTAAAATGCACTATTAAACTTCTATGATAGGGCAATCAGAGACCCGGTTAGATCATTTTATATTTTGTTTACTATAACATTTCAGGGAAATTCTATCACATTTGTTCAATTTACGTCGCTCCTATTTCAGATAGCGTATTGGGCTAAGCGGCATCTCAAAGCGCAAGAAATGGCCAGTAAAATGCACTATTAAACTTCTAGGGTAGGGCACACAGAGACCCGATTAGATCATTTCATATTATGGTTAATTTAAGAATTCAGCGAAATTATATCACATTTGTTCAATTTACGTCGCTCCTATTGCAGATAGCGTACTGGGCTAGGCGGCATCTTAAAGAGCGTGGAATGGCGAGTAAAATGCACTATTAAACTTCTAGGGTAGGGCAGACAGAGACTCGATTACATCATTTTATATTATGGTTAATTTATAAATTCAGCGAAATTCTATCACATTTGTTCAATTTACGTCACTCCTATTTCAGATAGCGTATTGGGCTAAGCGGCATCTCAAAGCGCATGAAATGACGAGTAGAATGCACTATTAAACTTCTAGGATAAGGCAAACAGAGACCCGATTAGATCATTTTATATTACGGTTAATATAAGAATTCAGCGTAATTCTGTGACATTTGTTCAACTTACGTAGCTCCTATTTCAGATAGCGTACTCGGCTAGGCGGCAACTTAAAGCGCCTGGAATGGCGAGTAAAATGCACTATTAAACTTCTATGATAGGGCAATCAGAGACCCGATTAGATCATTTCATATTTTGGTTAATATAAGAATTCAGCGTAATTCTATCACATTTGTTCAATTTACGTCGCTCCTAGTTCAGATAGCTTATTGGGCTAAGCGGCATCTCAAAGCGCATGAAATGACGAGTGAAATGCACTATTAAACTTCTAGGGCAGGGCGAACAAAGACCCGATTAGATAATTTTACATTAAGGTTAATATAAGAATTAAGCGAAATTCTCTCACATTTGTTCAATTTACGTCGCTAATATTTCAGATAGCGTATTGGGCTAAGCGGCATCTCAAAGCGCAAGAAATGGCGAGTAAAATGCACTATTAAACTTCTAGGGTAGGGCAAACAGAGACCCGATTAGATCATTTTATATTACGGTTAATACAAGAATTCAGCGAAATTCTATCACATCTGTTCAATTTACGTCGCTCCTATTTCAGATAGCGTATTGTCCTAAGCTGCATCTCAAAGCGCAAGAAATGGCTCGTAAAATGCACTATTAAACTTCTAGGGTAGGGCAATCAGAGTCCCGTTTAGATCATTTTATATTTTGTTTAATATAAGATTTCAACGTAATTCTATCACATTTGTTCAATTTACGTCGCTCCTATTTCAGATAGCGTATTGGGCTACGCTGCATCTCAAAGCGCAAGAAATGGCTCGTAAAATGCACTATTAAACTTCTAGGGTAGGGCAATCAGAGACCCGATTAGATCATTTCATATTATGGTTAATTTATGAATTCAGCGAAATTCTATCACATTTGTTCAATTTACGTCACTCCCATTGCAGATAGCGTATTGGGCTAAGCGGCATCTCAAAGCGCATGAAATGGCGAGTAAAATGCAGTATTAAACTTCTAGGGTAAGGCAAACAGAGACCCGATTAGATCTTTTTATATTACGGTCAATATAAGAATTCAGCGTAATCCTATCACATTTGTTCAACATACGTCGCTCCTATTTCAGATAGTGTACTTGCCTAGGCGGCATCTTAAAGCGTGTGGAAGAGCCAGTAAAATGTACTACTAAACTACTATGATAGGGCAATCAGAGAGCCGATTAGATCATTTTATATTTTGGTTAATATAAGAATTCAGCGAAATTCTATCACATTTGTTCAATTTACGTCGCTGATATTTCAGATAGCGTATTGGGCTAAGCGGCATCTCAAAGCGCAAGAAATGGCGAGTAAAACGCACTATTAAACTTCTAGGGTAGGGCAAACAGACGCCCGATAAGATCATTTTATGTTATGGTTAATTCAAGAATTCAGCGAAACTCTATCACATTTGTTCAATTTACGTCGCTCCTATTTCAGATAGCGTATTGGGCTAAGCGGCGTCTCAATGCGCATGAAATGACGAGTAAAATGCACTGTTAAACTTCTAGGATAAGGCAAACAGAGACCCGATTAGATCATTTTATATTACGGTTAATATAAGAATTCAGCGTAATTCTATCACATTTGTTCCACTTACGTCGCTCCTATTTCAGATAGCGTATTGGGCTAGGCGGTATCTCAAAGCGCATGGATTGACGAGTGAAATGCACTATTAAACTTCTAGGGTAGGGCGAACAGAGACCCGAATAAATCATTTTATATTACGGTTAATATAAGAATTCAGCGTAATTCTATCACATGTGTTCAGCTGACGTCGCTCCTATTTCAGATAGCGTACTGGGCTAGGCGGCATCTCAAAGCGCGTGGAAGGGCGAGTAAAATGCACTACTAAAATTCTGTGATAGGACAATCAGAGTCCCGATTAGATCATTTTATATTTTGTTTACTATAAGATTTCAGGGAAATTCTATCACATTTGTTCAATTTACGTCGCTCCTATTTCAGATAGCGTATTGGGCTAAGAGGCATCTCAAAGCGCATGAAATGGCGAATAAAATGCACTATTAAACTTCTAGGCTAGGGCGAACAGAGACCTGATTAGATCATTTTACATTATGGTTAATAAAAGAATTCAGCCAAATTCTCTCACATTTGTTCAATTTACGTCGCTGATATTTCAGATAGCGTATTGGGCTAAGCTGCATCTCAAAGCGCAAGAAATGGCGAGTAAAATGCACTATTAAACTTCTAGGGTAGGGCAAACAGAGACCCGATTAGATCATTTCATATTATGGTTAATTTATGAATTCTGCGAAAATCTATCACATTTGTTCAATTTACGTCGCTCCTATTTCAGATAGCGTATTGGGCTAAGCGGAATCTCAAAGCACATGAAATGGCGAGTAAAATGCACTATTAATCTTCTAGGGTAGGGCGAACAGAGACCCGATTAGAACATTTTACATTAAGGTTAATATAAGAATTCAGCGAAATTCTCTCACATTTGTTCAATTTACGTCGCTGATGTTTCAGATTGCGTATTGGGCTAAGCGGCATCTCAAAGCGCAAGAAATGGCGAGTAAAATGAACTATTAAACTTCTAGGGTAGGGCAAACAGAGACCCGTTTAGATCATTTTATATTATGGTTAATTTAAGAATTCAGCGATATTCTATCACATCTGTTCCATTTACGTCGATCCTATTGCAGATAGCGTATTGGGCTAAGCGGCATCTTAAAGCGCATGAAATGGCGAGTAAAATGCACCATTAAACTTCTAGGGTAATGCAAACAGAGACCCGATTAGATCATTTTATATTACGGTTAATATAAGAATTCAGCGTAATTCTATCACATTTGTTCAACATACGTCGCTCCTATTTCAGATAGTCTACTGGGCTAGGCAGCATCTTAAAGCGCGTGGAAGGGCGAGTAAAATGCACTACTAAACTTCTGTGATAGGGCAATCAGAGTCCCGATTAGATCATTTTATATTTTGTTTACTATAACATTTCAGGGAAATTCTATCACATTTGTTCAATTTACGTCGCTCCTATTTCAGATAGCGTATTGGGCTAAGCGGCATCTCAAAGCGCAAGAAATGGCGAGTAAAATGCACTATTAAACTTCTAGGGTAGGGCACATAGAGACCCGATTAGATCATTCTATATTATGGTTAATTTAAGAATTCAGCGAAATCCTATCACATTTGTTCAATTTACGTCGCTCCTATTTCAGATAGCGTATTGGGCTAAGCGGCATCTCAAAGCGCATGAAATGACGAGTGAAATGCACTATTAAACTTCTAGGCTAGGGCGAACAGAGACCCGATTAGATCATTTTACATTATGGTTAATAAAAGAATTCATCGAAATTCTATCACATTTGTTCAATTTACATCGCTCCTATTTCAGATAGTGTACCGGGCTAAGCGGCACCTCAAAGCGCATGAAATGACGAGTGAAATGCACTATTAATCTTCTAGGGTAGGGCGAACAGAGACCCGATTAGAACATTTTACATTAAGGTTAATATAAGAATTCAGCGAAATTCTCTCACATTTGTTCAATTTACGTCGCTGATATTTCAGATAGCGTATTGGGCTAAGCGGCATCTCAATGCGCAAGAAATGGCGAGTAAAATGCACTATTAAACTTCTAGGGTAGGGCAAACAGAGACCCGATTAGGTCATTTCATATTATGGTTAATTTAAGAATTCAGCGAAATTCTATCACATTTGTACAATTTACATCGCTCCTATTTCAGATAGCTTATTGGGCTAAGCGGCATCTCAAAGCGCATGAAATGGCGAGTAAAATGCACTATTAAACTTCTAGGATAAGGCAAACAGAGACACGATTAGATCATTTTATATTACGGTTAATATAAGAATTCAGCGTAATTCTGTCACATTTGTTCAACGTACGTAGCTCCTATTTCAGATAGCGTACTGGGCTAGGCGGCAACTTGAAGCGCGTGGAATGGCGAGTAAAATGCACTATTAAGCTTCTATGATAGGGCAATCAGAGACCCGATTAGATCATTTTATATTTTGGTGAATATAAGTATTCAGCGAAATTCTATCACATTTGTTCAATATACGTCGCTCCTATCTCAGATAGCTTATTGGCTAAGCGCACCACAAAGCGCATGAAATGACGCGTGAAATGCACTTTTAAACTTCTAGGGTAGGGCAAACAGAGACCCGATTAGATCATTTTATATTATGGTTAATTTAAGAATTCAGCAAAATTTTATCACATTTGTTCAATTTACGTCGCTCCTATTTCAGACAGCGTACTTGCCTAGGCGGGCATCTTAAAGCGCGTGGAAGGGCCAGTAAAATGCACTACTAAACTTCTATGATAGGGCAATCAGAGAGCCGATTAGATCATTTCATATTACGGTTAATTTAAGAATTCAGAAAAATTCTATCACATTTGTTCAATTTACGTCGCTGACATTTCAGATAGCGTATTGGGCTAAGCGGCATCTCAAAGCGCAAGAAATGGTGAGTAAAATGCACTCTTAAACTTCTATGATAGGGCAATCAGAGACCCGAGTAGATCATTTTATATTATGGTTAATATAAGATTCAGCGAAATTCTATCACATTTGTTCAATGTACGTCGCTCCTATTTCAGGTAGCGTATTGGGCTAAGCGGCATCTCAAAGCGCATGAAATGGCGAGTAAAATGCACTATTAAACTTCTAGGATAAGGCAAACAGAGACCCGATTAGATCATTTTTATATTTGCTTAATATAAGTATTCAGCGAAATTCTATCACATTTGTTCAATTTACGTCGCTCCTATTTCAGATAGCGTATTGGGCTAAGCGGCATCTTAAAGCGCGCGGAATGGCGAGTAAAATGCACTATTAAACTTCTATGATAGGGCAATCAGAGACCCGGTTAGATCATTTTATATTTTGTTTACTATAACATTTCAGGAAATTCTATCACATTTGTTCAATTTACGTCGCTCCTATTTCAGATAGCGTATTGGGCTAAGCGGCATCTCAAAGCGCAAGAAATGGCCAGTAAAATGCACTATTAAACTTCTAGGGCAGGGCACACAGAGACCCGATTAGATCATTTCATATTATGGTTAATTTAAGAATTCAGCGAAATTATATCACATTTGTTCAATTTACGTCGCTCCTATTGCAGATAGCGTACTGGGCTAGGCGGCATCTTAAAGCGCGTGGAATGGCGAGTAAAATGCACTATTAAACTTCTAGGGTAGGGCAGACGGAGACTCGATTACATCATTTTATATTATGGTTAATTTATCAATTCAGCGAAATTCTATCACATTTGTTCAATTTACGTCACTCCTATTTCAGATAGCGTATTGGGCTAAGCGGCATCTCAAAGCGCATGAAATGGCGAGAAAATGCACTATTAAACTTCTAGGATAGGGCAATCAGAGACCCCATTGGATCATTTTATATTTTGGTTAATATAAGAATTCAGCGAAATTCTGTCACATTTGTTCAATTTACGTCGCTTCTATTTCAGATAGCTTATTGGGCTAAGCGGCATCGCAATGCGCATGAATTGACGAGTGAAATGCACTATTAAGCTTCTAGGGTAGGGCAAACAGAGACCCGATAAGATCATTTCATATTATGGTTAATTTAAGAATTCAGAAAAATTCTATCACATTTGTTCAATTTACGTCGCTCCTATTTCAGATAGCGTACTCGGATATGCGGCATCTTAAAGCGCGTGGAATGGCGATTAAAATGCACTATTAACTTCTATGATAGGGCAATCAGAGACCCGATTAGATCATTTTATATTTTGGTATAATATAAGAATTCTGCGAAATTCTATGACATTTGTTTAATTTACGTCGCTCCTATTTCAGATAGTGTATTGGGCTAAGCGGCATCTAAAAGCGCATGAAATGGCGAGTAAAATGCACTACTAAACTTCTAGGGTAGGCCAATCAGAGACCCGATTAGATCATTTTATATTTTGGTTAATTTAAGAATTCAGCGAAATTCTGCCACAGTTGTTCATTTTCACATTTGTTCAATTTACGTCGCTCCTGTTTCAGATAGCGTATTGGGCTAAGCGGCATCTCAAAGCGCATGAAATGACGAGTGAAATGCACTATTAAACTTCTAGGCTAGGGCGAACAGAGACCCGATTAGATCATTTTACATTATGGTTAATAAAAGAATTCATCGAATTCTATCACATTTGTTCAATTTACATCGCTCCTATTTCAGATAGCGTACTGGGCTAAGCGGCATCTCAAAGCGCATGAAATGACGAGTGAAATGCACTATTAAACTTCTAGGGTAAGGGCGAACAGAGACCCGATTAGAACATTTTACATTAAGGTTAATATAAGAATTCTGCGAAATTCTCTCACATTTGTTCAATTTACGTCGCTGATATTTCAGATAGCCTATTGGGCTAAGCGGCGTCTCAAAGCGCAAGAAATGGCGAGTAAAATGCACTATTAAACTTCTAGGGTAGGGCAAACAGAGACCCGATTAGGTCATTTCATAGTATGGTTAATTTAAGAATTCAGCGAAATTCTATCACATTTGTTCAATTTACGTCGCTGCTCTTTCAGATATCTTATTGGGCTAAGCGGCATCTCAATGCGCATGAAATGGCGAGTAAAATGCACTATTAAACTTCTAGGATAAGGCAAGCGGAGACCCGATTAGACCATTTTATGTTACGGTTAATATAAGAATTCAGCGTTATTCTATCACATTTGTTCAACTTACGTCGCTCCTATTTCAGAAAGCGTACTGGGCTAGGCGGCATCTTAAAGCGCGTGGAATGGCGAGCAAAATGCACTCTTAAACTTCTATGATAGGGCAATCAGAGACCCGATTTGATCATTTTATATTTTGGTTAATATAAGAATTCAGCGAAATTCTATCACATTTGTTCAATTTACGTCGCTCCTATTTCAGATAGCGTGTTGGGCTAAGCGGCATCTCAAAGCACAAGAAATGGCGAGTAAAATGCACTATTAAACTTCTAGGGTAGGGCAAACAGAGACCCCCATTAGATCATTTTATATTATGGTTAATTTAAGAATTCAGCGAAATTCTATCACATTTGTTCAATTTACGTCGCTCCTATTTCAGATAGCGTATTGGGCTAAGCGGCGTCTCAAAGCGCAAGAAATGGCGAGTAAAATGCACTGTTAAACTTGTAGGGTAGGTCAAACAGAGACCCGATTATATCATTTCATATTATGGTTAATTTATGAATTCAGCGAAATTCTATCACATTTGTTCAATTTACGTCACTCCTATTGCAGATAACGTATTGGGCTAAGCGGCATCTCAAAGCGCATGAAGTGGCGAGTAAAATGCACTGTTAAACTTCTAGAATAAGGCAAACAGAGACCCGATTAGATCATTTTATATTACGGTTAATATAAGAATTCAGCGTAATTCTATCACATTTGTTCCACTTACGTCGCTCCTATTTCAGATGGCGTATTGGGCTAAGCGGTATCTCAAAGCGCATGGATTGACGAGTGAAATGCACTATTAAACTTCTAGGGTAGGGCGAACAGAGACCCGAATAAATCATTTTATATTACGGTTAATATAAGAATTCAGCGTAATTCTATCACATTTGTTCCACTTACGTCGCTCCCATTTCAGATGGCGTATTGGGCTAAGCGGTATCTCAAAGCGCATGGATTGACGAGTGAAATGCACTGTTAAACTTCTAGAATAAGGCAAACAGAGACCCGATTAGATCATTTTATATTACGGTTAATATAAGAATTCAGCGTAATTCTATCACATTTGTTCCACTTACGTCGCTCCTATTTCAGATGGCGTATTGGGCTAAGCGGTATCTCAAAGCGCATGGATTGACGAGTGAAATGCACTATTAAACTTCTAGGGTAGGCGAACAGAGACCCGAATAAATCATTTTATATTACGGTTAATATAAGAATTCAGCGTAATTCTATCACATTTGTTCCACTTACGTCGCTCCTATTTCAGATGGCGTATTGGGCTAAGCGGTATCTCAAAGCGCAAGAAATGGCGAGTAAAATGCATTATTAAACTTCTAGGGTAGGGCAAACAGAGACCCGATTAGATCATTTCATATTATGGTTAATTTAAGAATTCAGAAAAATTCTATCACATTTGTTCAATTTACGTCGCTCCTATTTCAGATAGCGTACTCGGATATGCGGCATCTTAAAGCGCGTGGAATGGCGAGCAAAATGCACTCTTAAACTTCTATGATAGGGCAATCAGAGACCCGATTTGATCATTTTATATTTTGGTTAATATAAGAATTCAGCGAAATTCTATCACATTTGTTCAATTTACGTCGCTCCTATTTCAGATAGCGTGTTGGGCTAAGCGGCATCTCAAAGCACAAGAAATGGCGAGTAAAATGCACTATTAAACTTCTAGGGTAGGGCAAACAGAGACCCCATTAGATCATTTGATATTATGGTTAATTTAAGAATTCAGCGAAATTCTATCACATTTGTTCAATTTACGTCGCTCCTATTTCAGATAGCGTATTGGGCTAAGCGGCGTCTCAAAGCGCAAGAAATGGCGAGTAAAATGCACTGTTAAACTTGTAGGGTAGGTCAAACAGAGACCCGATTATATCATTTCATATTATGGTTAATTTATGAATTCAGCGAAATTCTATCACATTTGTTCAATTTACGTCACTCCTATTGCAGATAACGTATTGGGCTAAGCGGCATCTCAAAGCGCATGAAGTGGCGAGTAAAATGCACTGTTAAACTTCTAGAATAAGGCAAACAGAGACCCGATTAGATCATTTTATATTACGGTTAATATAAGAATTCAGCGTAATTCTATCACATTTGTTCCACTTACGTCGCTCCTATTTCAGATAGCGTATTGGGCTAAGCGGTATCTCAAAGCGCATGGATTGACGAGTGAAATGCACTATTAAACTTCTAGGGTAGGGCGAACAGAGACCCGAATAAATCATTTTATATTACGGTTAATATAAGAATTCAGCGTAATTCTATCACATGTGTTCAGCTGACGTCGCTCCTATTTCAGATAGCGTACTGGGCTAGGCGGCATCTCAAAGCGCGTGGAAGGGCGAGTAAAATGCACTACTAAAATTCTGTGATAGGACAATCAGAGTCCCGATTAGATCATTTTATATTTTGTTTACTATAAGATTTCAGGGAAATTCTATCACATTTGTTCAATTTACGTCGCTCCTATTTCAGATAGCGTATTGGGCTAAGCGGCATCTCAAAGCGCATGAAATGGCGAATAAAATGCACTATTAAACTTCTAGGCTAGGGCGAACAGAGACCTGATTAGATCATTTTACATTATGGTTAATAAAAGAATTCAGCCAAATTCTCTCACATTTGTTCAATTTACGTCGCTGATATTTCAGATAGCGTATTGGGCTAAGCTGCATCTCAAAGCGCAAGAAATGGCGAGTAAAATGCACTATTAAACTTCTAGGGTAGGGCAAACAGAGACCCGATTAGATCATTTCATATTATGGTTAATTTATGAATTCTGCGAAAATCTATCACATTTGTTCAATTTACGTCGCTCCTATTTCAGATAGCGTATTGGGCTAAGCGGAATCTCAAAGCACATGAAATGGCGAGTAAAATGCATTATTAATCTTCTAGGGTAGGGCGAACAGAGACCCGATTAGAACATTTTACATTAAGGTTAATATAAGAATTCAGCGAAATTCTCTCACATTTGTTCAATTTACGTCGCTGATCTTTCAGATTGCGTATTGGGCTATGCGGCATCTCAAAGCGCAAGAAATGGCGAGTAAAATGAACTATTAAACTTCTAGGGTAGGGCAAACAGAGACCCGTTTAGATCATTTTATATTATGGTTAATTTAAGAATTCAGCGATATTCTATCACATCTGTTCCATTTACGTCGATCCTATTGCAGATAGCGTATTGGGCTAAGCGGCATCTTAAAGCGCATGAAATGGCGAGTAAAATGCACCATTAAACTTCTAGGGTAATGCAAACAGAGACCCGATTAGATCATTTTATATTACGGTTAATATAAGAATTCAGCGTAATTCTATCACATTTGTTCAACATACGTCGCTCCTATTTCAGATAGTCTACTGGGCTAGGCAGCATCTTAAAGCGCGTGGAAGGGCGAGTAAAATGCAATACTAAACTTCTGTGATAGGGCAATCAGAGTCCCGATTAGATCATTTTATATTTTGTTTACTATAACATTTCAGGGAAATTCTATCACATTTGTTCAATTTACGTCGCTCCTATTTCAGATAGCTTATTGGGCTCAGCGGCATTACAAAGCGCATGAAATGACGAGTGAAATGCACTATTAATCTTCTAGGGTAGGGCGAACAGAGACCCGATTAGATCATTTTACATTAAGGTTAATATAAGCATTCAGCGAGATTCTCTCACATTTGTTCAATTTACGTCGCTGATATTTCAGATAGCGTATTGGGCTAAGCGGCATCTCAAAGCGCAAGAAATGGCAAGTAAAATGAACTATTAAACTTCTAGGGTAGGGCAAACAGAGACCCGATTAGATCATTTGATATTATGGTTAATTTAAGAATTCAGCGAAATTCTATCACATTTGTTCAATTTACGTCGCTCCTATTGCAGATAGCGTATTGGGCTAAGCGGCATCTCAAAGCGCATGAAATGGCGAGTAAAATGCACTATTAAACTTCTAGGGTAAGGCAAACAGAGACCCGATTAGATCATTTTATATTACGGTTAATATAAGAATTCAGCGTAAATGTATCACATTTGTTCAACATACGTCGCTCCTATTTCAGATAGTGTACTGGGCTAGGCGGCATCTTAAAGCGCGTGGAAGGGCGAGTAAAATGCATTACTAAACTTCTATGATAGGGAAATCAGAGTCCCGTTTAGATCATTTTATATTTTGTTTAATATAAGATTTCAGGGAAATTCTATCACATTTGTTCAATTTACGTCGCTGATATTTCAGATAGAGTATTGGGCTAAGCGGCATCTCAAAGCGCAAGAAATGGTGAGTAAAATGCACTCTTAAACTTCTATGATAGGGCAATCAGAGACCCGAGTAGATCATTTTATATTTTGGTTAATATAAGAATTCAGCGAAATTCTATCACATTTGTTCAATTTACGTCGCTCCTATTTCAGATAGCGTATTGGGCTAAGCGGCATCTCAAAGCGCATGAAATGACGAGTGAAATGCACTATTAAACTTCTAGGCTAGGGCGAACAGAGACCCGATTAGATCATTTTACATTATGGTTAATAAAAGAATTCATCGAAATTCTATCACATTTGTTCAATTTACATCGCTCCTATTTCAGATAGTGTACCGGGCTAAGCGGCACCTCAAAGCGCATGAAATGACGAGTGAAATGCACTATTAATCTTCTAGGGTAGGGCGAACAGAGACCCGATTAGAACATTTTACATTAAGGTTAATATAAGAATTCAGCGAAATTGTCTCACATTTGTTCAATTTACGTCGCTGATATTTCAGATAGCGTATTGGGCTAAGCGGCATCTCAATGCGCAAGAAATGGCGAGTAAAATGCACTATTAAACTTCTAGGGTAGGGCAAACAGAGACCCGATTAGGTCATTTCATATTATGGTTAATTTAAGAATTCAGCGAAATTCTATCACATTTGTACAATTTACATCGCTCCTATTTCAGATAGCTTATTGGGCTAAGCGGCATCTCAAAGCGCATGAAATGGCGAGTAAAATGCACTATTAAACTTCTAGGATAAGGCAAACAGAGACACGATTAGATCATTTTATATTACGGTTAATATAAGAATTCAGCGTAATTCTGTCACATTTGTTCAACGTACGTAGCTCCTATTTCAGATAGCGTACTGGGCTAGGCGGCAACTTGAAGCGCGTGGAATGGCGAGTAAAATGCACTATTAAGCTTCTATGATAGGGCAATCAGAGACCCGATTAGATCATTTTATATTTTGGTGAATATAAGTATTCAGCGAAATTCTATCACATTTGTTCAATATACGTCGCTCCTATCTCAGATAGCTTATTGGGCTAAGCGGCACCACAAAGCGCATGAAATGACGCGTGAAATGCACTTTTAAACTTCTAGGGTAGGGCAAACAGAGACCCGATTAGATCATTTTATATTATGGTTAATTTAAGAATTCAGCAAAATTTTATCACATTTGTTCAATTTACGTCGCTCCTATTTCAGACAGCGTACTTGCCTAGGCGGCATCTTAAAGCGCGTGGAAGGGCCAGTAAAATGCACTACTAAACTTCTATGATAGGGCAATCAGAGAGCCGATTAGATCATTTCATATTACGGTTAATTTAAGAATTCAGAAAAATTCTATCACATTTGTTCAATTTACGTCGCTGACATTTCAGATAGCGTATTGGGCTAAGCGGCATCTCAAAGCGCAAGAAATGGTGAGTAAAATGCACTCTTAAACTTCTATGATAGGGCAATCAGAGACCCGAGTAGATCATTTTATATTATGGTTAATATAAGAATTCAGCGAAATTCTATCACATTTGTTCAATGTACGTCGCTCCTATTTCAGGTAGCGTATTGGGCTAAGCGGCATCTCAAAGCGCATGAAATGGCGAGTAAAATGCACTATTAAACTTCTAGGATAAGGCAAACAGAGACCCGATTAGATCATTTTATATTTTGTTTAATATAAGTATTCAGCGAAATTCTATCACATTTGTTCAATTTACGTCGCTCCTATTTCAGATAGCGTATTGGGCTAAGCGGCATCTTAAAGCGCGCGGAATGGCGAGTAAAATGCACTATTAAACTTCTAGGGTAGGGCAGACGGAGACTCGATTACATCATTTTATATTATGGTTAATTTATCAATTCAGCGAAATTCTATCACATTTGATCAATTTACGTCACTCCTATTTCAGATAGCGTATTGGGCTAAGCGGCATCTCAAAGCGCATGAAATGGCGAGAAAATGCACTATTAAACTTCTAGGATAGGGCAATCAGAGACCCCATTGGATCATTTTATATTTTGGTTAATATAAGAATTCAGCGAAATTCTGTCACATTTGTTCAATTTACGTCGCTTCTATTTCAGATAGCTTATTGGGCTAAGCGGCATCGCAATGCGCATGAATTGACGAGTGAAATGCACTATTAAGCTTCTAGGGTAGGGCAAACAGAGACCCGATAAGATCATTTCATATTATGGTTAATTTAAGAATTCAGAAAAATTCTATCACATTTGTTCAATTTACGTCGCTCCTATTTCAGATAGCGTACTCGGATATGCGGCATCTTAAAGCGCGTGGAATGGCGATTAAAATGCACTATTAAACTTCTATGATAGGGCAATCAGAGACCCGATTAGATCATTTTATATTTTGGTTAATATAAGAATTCTGCGAAATTCTATGACATTTGTTTAATTTACGTCGCTCCTATTTCAGATAGTGTATTGGGCTAAGCGGCATCTAAAAGCGCATGAAATGGCGAGTAAAATGCACTACTAAACTTCTAGGGTAGGCCAATCAGAGACCCGATTAGATCATTTTATATTTTGGTTAATATAAGAATTCAGCGAAATTCTATCACATTTGTTCAATTTACGTCGCTCCTGTTTCAGATAGCGTATTGGGCTAAGCGGCATCTCAAAGCGCATGAAATGACGAGTGAAATGCACTATTAAACTTCTAGGCTAGGGCGAACAGAGACCCGATTAGATCATTTTACATTATGGTTAATAAAAGAATTCATCGAAATTCTATCACATTTGTTCAATTTACATCGCTCCTATTTCAGATAGCGTACTGGGCTAAGCGGCATCTCAAAGCGCATGAAATGACGAGTGAAATGCACTATTAATCTTCTAGGGTAGGGCGAACAGAGACCCGATTAGAACATTTTACATTAAGGTTAATATAAGAATTCTGCGAAATTCTCTCACATTTGTTCAATTTACGTCGCTGATATTTCAGATAGCGTATTGGGCTAAGCGGCGTCTCAAAGCGCAAGAAATGGCGAGTAAAATGCACTATTAAACTTCTAGGGTAGGGCAAACAGAGACCCGATTAGGTCATTTCATAGTATGGTTAATTTAAGAATTCAGCGAAATTCTATCACATTTGTTCAACTTACGTCGCTGCTCTTTCAGATATCTTATTGGGCTAAGCGGCATCTCAATGCGCATGAAATGGCGAGTAAAATGCACTATTAAACTTCTAGGATAAGGCAAGCGGAGACCCGATTAGACCATTTTATGTTACGGTTAATATAAGAATTCAGCGTTATTCTATCACATTTGTTCAACTTACGTCGCTCCTATTTCAGAAAGCGTACTGGGCTAGGCGGCATCTTAAAGCGCGTGGAATGGCGAGCAAAATGCACTCTTAAACTTCTATGATAGGGCAATCAGAGACCCGATTTGATCATTTTATATTTTGGTTAATATAAGAATTCAGCGAAATTCTATCACATTTGTTCAATTTACGTCGCTCCTATTTCAGATAGCGTGTTGGGCTAAGCGGCATCTCAAAGCACAAGAAATGGCGAGTAAAATGCACTATTAAACTTCTAGGGTAGGGCAAACAGAGACCCCATTAGATCATTTGATATTATGGTTAATTTAAGAATTCAGCGAAATTCTATCACATTTGTTCAATTTACGTCGCTCCTATTTCAGATAGCGTATTGGGCTAAGCGGCGTCTCAAAGCGCAAGAAATGGCGAGTAAAATGCACTGTTAAACTTGTAGGGTAGGTCAAACAGAGACCCGATTATATCATTTCATATTATGGTTAATTTATGAATTCAGCGAAATTCTATCACATTTGTTCAATTTACGTCACTCCTATTGCAGATAACGTATTGGGCTAAGCGGCATCTCAAAGCGCATGAAGTGGCGAGTAAAATGCACTGTTAAACTTCTAGAATAAGGCAAACAGAGACCCGATTAGATCATTTTATATTACGGTTAATATAAGAATTCAGCGTAATTCTATCACATTTGTTCCACTTACGTCGCTCCTATTTCAGATGGCGTATTGGGCTAAGCGGTATCTCAAAGCGCATGGATTGACGAGTGAAATGCACTATTAAACTTCTAGGGTAGGGCGAACAGAGACCCGAATAAATCATTTTATATTACGGTTAATATAAGAATTCAGCGTAATTCTATCACATTTGTTCCACTTACGTCGCTCCTATTTCAGATGGCGTATTGGGCTAAGCGGTATCTCAAAGCGCATGGATTGACGAGTGAAATGCACTGTTAAACTTCTAGAATAAGGCAAACAGAGACCCGATTAGATCATTTTATATTACGGTTAATATAAGAATTCAGCGTAATTCTATCACATTTGTTCCACTTACGTCGCTCCTATTTCAGATGGCGTATTGGGCTAAGCGGTATCTCAAAGCGCATGGATTGACGAGTGAAATGCACTATTAAACTTCTAGGGTAGGGCGAACAGAGACCCGAATAAATCATTTTATATTACGGTTAATATAAGAATTCAGCGTAATTCTATCACATTTGTTCCACTTACGTCGCTCCTATTTCAGATGGCGTATTGGGCTAAGCGGTATCTCAAAGCGCAAGAAATGGCGAGTAAAATGCATTATTAAACTTCTAGGGTAGGGCAAACAGAGACCCGATTAGATCATTTCATATTATGGTTAATTTAAGAATTCAGAAAAATTCTATCACATTTGTTCAATTTACGTCGCTCCTATTTCAGATAGCGTACTCGGATATGCGGCATCTTAAAGCGCGTGGAATGGCGAGTAAAATTCACTATTAAACTTCTATGATAGGGCAATCAGAGACCCGATTAGATCATTTTATATTTTGGTTAAAATAAGAATTCTGCGAAATTCTATGACATTTGTTTAATTTACGTCGCTCCTATTTCAGATAGTGTATTGGGCTAAGCGGCATCTCAAAGCGCATGAAATGGCGAGTAAAATGCACTACTAAACTTCTAGGGTAGGCCAATCAGAGACCCGATTAGATCATTTTATATTTTGGTTAATATAAGAATTCAGCGAAATTCTGTGACATTTGTTCAACTTACGTAGCTCCTATTTCAGATAGCGTACTCGGCTAGGCGGCAACTTAAAGCGCCTGGAATGGCGAGTAAAATGCACTATTAAACTTCTATGATAGGGCAATCAGAGACCCGATTAGATCATTTCATATTTTGGTTAATATAAGAATTCAGCGAAATTCTATCACATTTGTTCAATTTACGTCGCTCCTATTTCAGATAGCGTATTGGGCTAAGCGGAATCTCAAAGCACATGAAATGGCGAGTAAAATGCACTATTAATCTTCTAGGGTAGGGCGAACAGAGACCCGATTAGAACATTTTACATTAAGGTTAATATAAGAATTCAGCGAAATTCTCTCACATTTGTTCAATTTACGTCGCTGATATTTCAGATAGCGTAATGGGCTAAGCGGCATCTCAAAGCGCAAGAAATGGCGAGTAAAATGCACTATTAAACTTCTAGGGTAGGGCAAACAGAGACCCGTTTAGATCATTTTATATTATGGTTAATTTAAGAATTCAGCGAAATTCTATCACATCTGCTCCATTTACGTCGATCCTATTGCAGATAGCGTATTGGGCTAAGCGGCATCTTAAAGCGCATGAAATGGCGAGTAAAATGCACCATTAAACTTCTAGGGTAATGCAAACAGAGACCCGATTAGATCATTTTATATTACGGTTAATATAAGAATTCAGCGTAATTCTATCACATTTGTTCAACATACGTCGCTCCTATTTCAGATAGTCTACTGGGCTAGGCAGCATCTTAAAGCGCGTGGAAGGGCGAGTAAAATGCACTACTAAACTTCTGTGATAGGGCAATCAGAGTCCCGATTAGATCATTTTATATTTTGTTTACTATAACATTTCAGGGAAATTCTATCACATTTGTTCAATTTACGTCGCTCCTATTTCAGATAGCGTATTGGGCTAAGCGGCATCTCAAAGCGCAAGAAATGGCGAGTAAAATGCACTATTAAACTTCTAGGGTAGGGCACATAGAGACCCGATTAGATCATTCTATATTATGGTTAATTTAAGAATTCAGCGAAATCCTATAACATTTGTTCAATTTACGTCGCTCCTATTTCAGATAGCGTATTGGGCTAAGCGGAATCTCAAAGCACATGAAATGGCGAGTAAAATGCACTATTAAACTTCTAGGGTAGGGCGAACAGAGACCCGGTTAGATCATTTTACATTAAGGTTAATATAAGTGTTCAGGGAACTTCTATCACATTTGTTCAATTTACGTCGCTCCTATTTCAGATAGCTTATTGGGCTAAGCGGCATCTCAAAGCGCATGAAATGACGAGGGAAATGCACTATTAATCTTCTAGGGAGGGACGAACTGAGACCCGATTAGATCATTTTTCATTAAGGTTAATATAAGAATACAGCGAGATTCTCTCACATTTGTTCAATTTACGTCGCTAATATTTCAGATAGCGTATTGGGCTAAGCGGCATCTCAAAGCGCAAGAAATGGCGAGTAAAATGCACTATTAAGCTTCTAGGGTAGGGCAAACAGAGACCCGTTTAGATCATTTTATATTATGGTTAATTTAAGAATTCAGCGAAATTCTATCACATTTGTAAGGGAGAAAAAATTGGGTGGACTAGACCGGGAATCGAACCCGGGACCTTCCGCTTTCCGGGCGGGTGCTATCCCAACTAAGCTATCCAACCCACTACCAATTTAATCTCCCTAAATTCAACACACTGAGCGGCTGCCGCCTACAGCTCGGCCAGCCTGACAAACGTGGCCGTCCTCGGCCACACACAAATTCAAAATTCACAAAACACAATGACCAAACGTCATAGAACGAGGGCGAATCCCACTTCTGAATTGTAAGGGAGAAAAAATTGGGTGGACTAGACCGGGAATCGAACCCGGGACCTTCCGCTTTCCGGGCGGGTGCTATCCCAACTAAGCTATCCAACCCACTACCAATTTAATCTCCCTAAATTCAACACACTGAGCGGCTGCCGCCTACACATTTGTTCCATTTACGTCGATCCTATTGCAGATAGCGTATTGGGCTAACCGGCATCTTAAAGCGCATGAAATGGCGAGTAAAATGCACTATTGAACTTCTAGGGTAATGCAAACAGAGACCCGATTAGATCATTTTATATTACGGTTAATATAAGAATTCAGCGTAATTCTATCACATTTGTTCAACATACGTCGCTCCTATTTCAGATAGTGTACTTGCCTAGGCGGCATCTTAAAGCGCGTGGAAGGGCCAGTAAAATGCACTACTAAACTTCTATGATAGGGCAATCAGAGTCCCGATTAGATCATTTTATATTTCGTTTACTAGAAGATTTCAGGGAAATTCTATCACATTTGTTCAATTTACGTCGCTCCTATTTCAGATAGCGTATTGGGCTCAGCGGCATCTCAAAGCGCATGAAATGGCGAATAAAATGCACTATTAAACTTCTAGGCTAGGGCGAACAGAGACCTGATTAGATCATTTTACATTATCGTTAATAAAAGAATTCATCGAAATTCTATCACATTTGTTCAATTTACATCGCTCCTATTTCAGATAGCGTAATGGGCTGAGCGGCATCTCAAAGCGCATGAAATGACGAGTGAAATGCACTTTTAATCTTCCAGGGTAGGGCGAACAGAGACCCGATTTGAACATTTTACATTAAGGTTAATATAAGAATTCAACGAAATTCTCTCACATTTGTTCAATTTACGTTGCTGATATTTCAGATAGCGTATCGGGCTAAGCGGCATCTCAAAACGCAAGAAATGGAGAGTAAAATGCACTATTAAACTTCTAGGGTAGGGCAAACAGAGACCCGAATAGATCATTTCATATTATGGTTAATTTATGAATTCAGCGAAAATCTATCACATTTGTTCAATTTACGTCGCTCCTATTGCAGATTGCGTATTGGGCTAAGCGGCATCTCAAAGCGCATGAAGTGTCGAGTAAAATGCACTATTAAACTTCGAGGGTGAGGCAAACAGAGACCCGATTAGATCTTTTTATATTACGGCTAATATAAGAATTCAGCGTAATTCTATCACATTTGTTCAACATACGTCGCTCCTATTTCAGATAGTGTACTTGCCTAGGCGGCATCTTAAAGCGCGTGGAGGGGCCAGTAAAATGCACTACTAAACTTCTATGATAGGGCAATCAGAGAGCCGATTAAATCATTTTATATTTTGGTTAATATAAGAATTCAGCGAAATTCTATCACATTTGTTCAATTTACGTCGCTGACATTTCAGATAGCGTATTGGGCTAAGCGGCATCTCAAAGCGCAAGAAATGGCGAGTAAAATGCACTATTAAACTTCCAGGGTAGGGCAAACAGACACCCGATAAGATCATTTTATATTATGGTTAATTCAAGAATTCAGCGAAATACTATCACATTCGTTCAATTTACGTGGCTCCTATTTCAGATAGCTTATTGGGCTCAGCGGCATTACAAAGCGCATGAAATGACGAGTGAAATGCACTATTAATCTTCTAGGGTAGGGCGAACAGAGACCCGATTAGATCATTTTACATTAAGGTTAATATAAGCATTCAGCGAGATTCTCTCACATTTGTTCAATTTACGTCGCTGATATTTCAGATAGCGTATTGGGCTAAGCGGCATCTCAAAGCGCAAGAAATGGCAAGTAAAATGAACTATTAAACTTCTAGGGTAGGGCAAACAGAGACCCGATTAGATCATTTGATATTATGGTTAATTTAAGAATTCAGCGAAATCCTATCACATTTGTTCAATTTACGTCGCTCCTATTGCAGATAGCGTATTGGGCTAAGCGGCATCTCAAAGCGCATGAAATGACGAGTAAAATGCACTATTAAACTTCTAGGGTAAGGCAAACAGAGACCCGATTAGATCATTTTATATTACGGTTAATATAAGAATTCAGCGTAAATGTATCACATTTGTTCAACGTACGTCGCTCATATTTCAGATAGTGTACTGGGCTAGGCGGCATCTTAAAGTGCGTGGAAGCGCGAGTAAAATGCACTACTAAACTTCTATGATAGAGCAATCAGAGTCCCGTTGAGATCATTTTATATTTTGTTTAATATAAGATTTCTGGGAAATTCTATCACATTTGTTCAATTTACGTCGCTCCTATGTCAGATAGCGTATTGGGCTAATCGGCATCTCAAAGCGCATGAAATGACGAGTAAAATACACTATTAAACATCTAGGATAAGGCAAAGAGAGACCCGATTAGATCATTTTATATTACGGGTAATATAAGAATTGAGCGTAATTCTGTGACATTTGTTCAACTTACGTAGCTCCTATTTCAGATGGCGTACTGGGCTAGGCTGCAACTTAAAGCGCGTGGAATGGCGAGTAAAATGCACTATTAAACTTCTAGGGTAGGGCAATCAGAGACCCGAGTAGATCATTTTATATTTTGGTTAATATAAGAATTCAGGGAAATTCTATCACATTTGTTCAATTTACGTCGCTCCTATTTCAGATAGCTTATTGGGCTACGCGGCATCACAAAGCGCATGAAATGACGAGTGAAATGCACTTTTAAACTTCTAGGGTAGGGCAAACAGAGACCCGATTAGATCATTTTATATTATGGTTAATTTAAGAATTCAGCAAAATTTTATCACATTTGTTCAGTTTACGTCGCTCCTATTTCAGACAGCGTACTTGCCTAGGCGGTATCTTAAAGCGCGTGGAAGGGCCAGTAAAATGCACTACTAAACTTCTATGATAGGGCAATCAGAGAGCCGATTAGATCATTTCATATTATGGTTAATTTAAGAATTCTGAAAAATTCTATCACATTTGTTCAATTTACGTCGCTCCTATTTCAGATAGCGTACTTGGATAGGCGGCATCTTAAAGCGCGTGGAATAGCGAGTAAAATGCACTATTAAAATTCTATGATAGGGCAATCAGAGACCCGATTAGATCATTTTATATTTTGGTTAATATAAGAATTCAGCGAAATTCTGTGACATTTGTTTAATTTACGTCGCTCCTATTTCAAATAGCGTATTGGGCTAAGCGGCATCTCAAAGCACATGGATTGACGAGTGAAATGCACTATTAAACTTTTAGGGTAGGGCGAACAGAGACCCGAATAGATCATTTTATATTACGGTTAATATTAGAATTCAGCGTAATTCTATCACATTTGTTCAACTTACGCCGCTCCTATTTCAGATAGCGTACTGGGCAAGGCGGCATCTCAAAGCGCGTGGAAGGGCGAGTAAAATGCACTACGAAAATTCTGTGATAGGACAATCAGAGTCCCGATTAGATCATTTTATATTTTGTTTACTATAAGATATCAGGGAAATTCTATCACATTTGTTCAATTTACGTCGCTCCTATTTCAGATAGCGTACTGGGCTAAGCGGCATCTCAAAGCGCATGAAATGGCGAATAAAATGCACTATTAAACTTCTAGGCTAGGGCGAACAGAGACCTGATTAGATCATTTCACATTATGGTTAATAAAAGAATTCATCGAAATTCTATCACATTTGTTCAATTTACATCGCTCCTATTTCAGATAGCGTACTGGGCTGAGCGGCATCTCAAAGCGCATGAAATGGCGAGTGAAATGCACTTTTAATCTTCTAGGGTAGGGCGAACAGAGACCCGATTAGAACATTTTACATTAAGGTTAATATAAGAATTCAAGGAAATTCTCTCACATTTGTTCAAATTACGTCGCTGATATTTCAGATAGCGTATTGGGCTAAGCGGCATCTTAAAGCGTATGAAATGGCGAGTAAAATGCACTATTAAACTTCTAGGGTAATGCAAACAGAGACCCGATTAGATCATTTTATATTACGGTTAATATAAGAATTCAGCGTAATTCTATCACATTTGTTCAACATACGTCGCTCCTATTTCAGATAGTCTACTGGGCTAGGCAGCATCTTAAAGCGCGTGGAAGGGCGAGTAGAATGCACAACTAAACTTCTGTGATAGGGCAATCAGAGTCCCGTTTAGATCATTTTATATTTTGTTTAATATAAGATTTCAGGGAAATTCTATCACATTTGTTCAATTTACGTCGCTCCTATTTCAGATAGCGTATTGGGCTAAGCGGCTTCTCAAAGCGCATGAAATGGCGAATAAAATGCACTATTAAACTTCTAGGCTAGGCCGAACAGAGACCCGATTAGATCATTTCATATTATGGTTAATTTATGAATTCAGCGAAATTCTATCACATTTGTTCAATTTACGTCGCTCCTATTGCAGATTGCGTATTGGGCCAAGCGGCATCTCAAAGCGCATGAAATGGCGTGTAAAATGCACTATTAAACTTCTAGGGTAAGGCAAACAGAGACCCGATTAGATCTTTTTATATTACGGTTAATATAAGAATTCAGCGTAATTCTATCACATTTGTTCAACATACGTTGCTCCTATTTCAGATAGTGTACTTGCCTAGGCGGCATCTTAAAGCGCGTGGAAGGGCCAGTAAAATGCACTACTAAACTTCTATGATAGGGCAATCAGAGTCCCGATTAGATCATTTTATATTTTGTTTACTATAAGATTTCAGGGAAATTCTATCACATTTGTTCAATTTACGTCGCTCCTATTTCAGATAGCGTATTGGGCTCAGCGGCATCTCAAAGCGCATGAAATGGCGAATAAAATGCGCTATTAAACTTCTAGGCGAGGGCGAACAGAGACCTGATTAGATCATTTTACATTATGGTTAATAAAAGTATTCAGCGAAATTCTCTCACATTTGTTCAATTTACGTCGCTGATATTTCAGATAGCGTATTGGGCTAAGCGGCATCTCAAAGCGCAAGAAATGGCGAGTAAACTGCACTATTAAACTTCTAGGGTAGGGCAAACAGAGACCCGATTAGATCATTTCATATTATGGTTAATTTATGAATTCAGCGAAATTCTATCACATTTGTTCAATTTACGTCGCTCCTATTTCAGATAGCTTATTGGGCTCAGCGGCATTACAAAGCGCATGAAATGACGAGTGAAATGCACTATTAATCTTCTAGGGTAGGGCGAACAGAGACCCGATTAGATCATTTTACATTAAGGTTAATATAAGCATTCAGCGAGATTCTCTCACATTTGTTCAATTTACGTCGCTGATATTTCAGATAGCGTATTGGGCTAAGCGGCATCTCAAAGCGCAAGAAATGGCAAGTAAAATGAACTATTAAACTTCTAGGGTAGGGCAAACAGAGACCCGATTAGATCATT
Source organism: Macropis europaea (assembly GCA_916610135.2). Lineage (NCBI taxonomy): Eukaryota > Metazoa > Arthropoda > Insecta > Hymenoptera > Melittidae > Macropis > Macropis europaea. The sequence goes on along the minus strand of CAKAJE020001670.1, from coordinate 39,398 downwards.
TGATATTATGGTTAATAAAAGAATTCGTCGAAATTCTATCACATTTGTTCAATTTACATCGCTCCTATTTCAGATAGCGTACTGGGCTAAGCGGCACCTCAAAGCGCATGAAATGACGAGTGAAATGCACTATTAATCTTCTAGGGTAGGGCGAACAGAGACCCGATTAGAACATTTTACATTAATGTTAATATAAGAATTCAGCGAAATTCTATCACATTTGTTCAATATACGTCGCTCCTATCTCAGATAGCTTATTGGGCTAAGCGGCACCACAAAGCGCATGAAATGACGCGTGAAATGCACTTTTAAACTTCTAGGGTAGGGCAAACAGAGACCCGATTAGATCATTTTATATTATGGTTAATTTAAGAATTCAGCAAAATTTTATCACATTTGTTCAATTTACGTCGCTCCTATTTCAGACAGCGTACTTGCCTAGGCGGCATCTTAAAGCGCGTGGAAGGGCCAGTAAAATGCACTACTAAACTTCTATGATAGGGCAATCAGAGAGCCGATTAGATCATTTCATATTATGGTTAATTTAAGAATTCAGAAAAATTCTTTCACATTTGTTCAATTTACGTCGCTCCTATTTCAGATAGCGTGTTGGGCTAAGCGGAATCTTAAAGCACATGAAATGGCGAATAAAATGCACTATTAAACTTCTAGGGTAGGGCGAACAGAGACCCGATTAGATCATTTTACATAAAGGTTAATATAAGTATTCAGGGAACTTCTATCACATTTGTTCAATTTACGTCGCTCCTATTTCAGATAGCTTGTTGGGCTAAGCGGCATCTCAAAGCGCATGAAATGACGAGTGAAATGCACTATTAATCTTCTAGGGTAGGGCGAACTGAGACGCGATTAGATCATTTTTCATTAAGGTTAATATAAGAATTCAGCGAGATTCTCTCACATTTGTTCAATTTACGTCGCTAATATTTCAGATAGCGTATTGGGCTAAGCGGCACCACAAAGCGCATGAAATGACGAGCCAAATGCACTATTAAACTTCTAGGGTAATGCAAACAGAGAGCCGATTAGATCATTTTATATTATGGTTAATTTAAGAATTCAGCAAAATTTTATCACATTTGTTCAATTTACGTCGCTCCTATTTCAGACAGCGTACTTGCCTAGGCGGCATCTTAAAGCGCGTGGAAGGGCCAGTAAAATGCACTACTGAACTTCTATGATAGGGCAATCAGAGAGCCGATTAGATCATTTCATATTATGGTTAATTTAAGAATTCAGAAAAATTCTATCACATTTGTTCAATTTACGTCGCTCCTATTTCAGCTAGCGTACTCGGATAGGCGGCATCTCAAAGCGCATGAAATGGCGAGTACAATGCACTATTAAACTTCTAGGATAAGGCAAACAGAGACACGATTAGATCATTTTATATTACGGTTAATATAAGAATTCAGTGTAATTCTGTCACATTTGTTCAACTTACGTAGCTCCTATTTCAGATAGCGTACTGGGCTAGGCGGCAACTTAAAGCGCGTGGAATGGGAGTAAAATGCACTATTAAACTTCTATGATAGGGCAATCAGAGGCCCGATTAGATCATTTTATATTTTGGTGAATATAAGAATTCAGCGAAATTCTATCACATTTGGTCAATATACGTCGCTCCTATCTCAGATAGCTTACTGGGCTAAGCGGCACCACAAAGCGCATGAAATGACGCGTGAAATGCACTTTTAAACTTCTAGGGTAGGGCAAACAGAGACCCGATTAGATCATTTTATATTATGGTTAATTTAAGAATTCAGCAAAATTTTATCACATTTGTTCAATTTACGTCGCTCCTATTTCAGACAGCGTACTTGCCTAGGCGGCATATTAAAGCGCGTGGAAGGGCCAGTAAAATGCACTACTAAACTTCTATGATAGGGCGAACAGAGACCCGATTAGAACATTTTACATTAAGGTTAATATAAGAATTCAACGAAATTCTCTCACATTTGTTCAATTTACGTCGCTGATATTTCAGATAGCGTATTGGGCTAAGCGGCATCTCAAAGCGCAAGAAATGGCAAGTAAAATGAACTATTAAACTTCTAGGGTAGGGCAAACAGAGACCCGATTAGATCATTTGATATTATGGTTAATTTAAGAATTCAGCGAAATTCTATCACATTTGTTCAATTTACGTCGCTCCTATTGCAGATAGCGTATTGGGCTAAGCGGCATCTCAAAGCGCATGAAATGGCGAGTAAAATGCACTATTAAACTTCTACGGTAAGGCAAACAGAGACCCGATTAGATCATTTTATATTACGGTTAATATAAGAATTCAGCGTAAATGTATCACATTTGTTCAACATACGTCGCTCCTATTTCAGATAGTGTACTGGGCTAGGCGGCATCTTAAAGCGCGTGGATGGGCGAGTAAAATGCATTACTAAACGTCTATGATAGGGCAATCAGAGTCCCGTTTAGATCATTTTATATTTTGTTTAATATAAGATTTCAGGGAAATTCTATCACATTTGTTCAATTTACGTCGCTGATATTTCAGATAGAGTATTGGGCTAAGCGGCATCTCAAAGCGCAAGAAATGGTGAGTAAAATGCACTCTTAAACTTCTATGATAGGGCAATCAGAGACCCGATTAGATCAATTTATATTTTGGTTAATATAAGAATTCAGCGAAATTCTATCACATTTGTTCAATTTACGTCGCTCCTATGTCAGATAGCGTATTGGGCTAAGCGGCATCTCAAAGCGCATGAAATGACGAGTGAAATGCACTATTAAACTTCTGGGTAGGGCGAACAAAGACCCGATTACATCATTTCACATTAAGGTTAATATAAGAATTCAGCGAAATTCTGTCACATTTGTTCAAGTTACGTAGCTCCTATTTCAGATAGCGTACTCGGATAGGCGGCATCTTAAAGCGCATGGAATGGCGAGTAAAATGCACTATTAAACTTCTATGATAGGGCAATCAGAGACCCGATTAGATCATTTTATATTTTGGTTAATATAAGAATTCAGCGAAATTCTATGACATTTGTTTAATTTACGTCGCTCCTATTTCAGATAGCGTATTGGGCTAAGCGGCATCTCAAAGCGCATGAAATGGCGAGTAAAATGCACTACTAAACTTCTAGGGTAGGGCAATCAGAGACCCGATTAGATCGTTTTATATTTTGGTTAATATAAGAATTCAGCGAAATTCTATCACATTTGTTCAATTTACGTCGCTCCTATGTCAGATAGCGTATTGGGCTAAGCGGCATCTCAAAGCGCATGAAATGACGAGTAAAATGCACTGTTAAACATCTAGGATAAGGCAAACAGAGACCCGATCAGATCATTTTATATTACGGTTAATATAAGAATTGAGCGTAATTCTGTGACATTTGTTCAACTTACGTAGCTCCTATTTCAGATAGCGTACTGGCCTAGGCGGCAACTTAAAGCGCGTGGAATGGCGAGTAAAATGCACTATTAAACTTCTAGGGTAGGGCAATCAGAGACCCGAGTAGATCATTTTATAGTTTGGTTAATATAAGAATTCAGCGAAATTCTATCACATTTGTTCAACTTACGTCGCTCCTATTTCAGATAGCGTATTGGGCTAAGCGGCATCTCAAAGCGCATGAAATGACGAGTGAAATGCACTATTAAACTTCTAGGCTAGGGCGAACAGAGACCCGATTAGATCATTTTACATTATGGTTAATAAAAGAATTCATCGAAATTCTATCACATTTGTTCAATTTACATCGCTCCTATTTCAGATAGCGTACTGGGCTAAGCGGCACCTCAATGCGCATGAAATGACGAGTGAAATGCACTATTAATCTTCTAGGGTAGGGCGACCAGAGACCCGATTAGAACATTTTACATTAAGGTTAATATAAGAATTCAGCGAAATTCTCCCACATTTGTTCAATTTACGTCGCTGATATTTCAGATAGCGTATTGGGCTAAGCGGCATCTCAAAGCGCAAGAAATGGCGAGTAAAATGCACTATTAAACTTCTAGGCTAGGGCAAACAGAGACCCGATTAGGTCATTTCATATTATGGTTAATTTAAGAATTCAGCGAAATTCTATCACATTTGTTCAATTTACATCGCTCCTATTTCAGATAGCTTATTGGGCTAAGCGGCATCTCGAAGCGCATGAAATGTCGAGTAAAATGCACTATTAAACTTCTAGGGTAGGGCGAACAGAGACCCGATTAGATCATTTTACATTAAGGTTAATATAAGTATTCAGGGAACTTCTATCACATTTGTTCAATTTACGTCGCTCCTATTTCAGATAGCTTATTGGGCTAAGCGGCATCTCAAAGCGCATGAAAGGACGAGTGAAATGCACTATTAATCTTCTAGGGTAGGGCGAACAGAGACCCGATTAGATCATTTTACATTAAGGTTAATATAAGAATTCAACGAAATTCTCTCACATTTGTTCAATTTACGTCGCTCCTATTGCAGATAGCGTATTGGGCTAAGCGGCATCACAAAGCGCATGAAATGGCGGGCAAAATGCACTATTAAACTTCTAGGGTAAGGCAAACAGAGACCTGATTAGATCATTTTATATTACGGTTAATATAAGAATTCAGCGTAAATGTATCACATTTGTTCAACATACGTCGCTCCTATTTCAGATAGTGTACTGGGCTAGGCGGCAACTTAAAGCCCGTGGAATGGCGAGTAAAATGCACTATTAAACTTCTATGATAGGGCAATCAGAGACCCGATTAGATCATTTTATATTTTGTTCAATATAAGATTTCAGGGAAATTCTATCACATTTGTGTAATTTACGTCGCTCCTATTTCGGATAGCGTATTGGGCTAAGCGGCATCTCAAAGCGCATGAAATGACGAGAGAAATGCACTATTAAACTTCTTGGGTAGGGCGAACAGAGACCCGATTAGATCATTTTATATTATGGTTAATTTAACAATTCAGCGAAATTCTATCACATTTGTTCAATTTACGTTGTTCCTATTTCAGATAGCATACTGGGCTGGGCGGCATCTTAAAGCGCGTGGAATGGCGAGTATAACGCACTATTAAACTTCTAGGGTCGGGCGAACAAAGACCCGATTAGATCATTTTACATTAAGGTTAATATAAGAATTCAGGGAAATTCTATCACATTTGTTCAACATACGTCGCTCATATTTCAGATTGTGTACTGGGCTAGGCGGCATCTTAAAGTGCGTGGAAGCGCGAGTAAAATGCACTACTAAACTTCTATGATAGAGCAATCAGAGTCCCGTTGAGATCATTTTATATTTTGTTTAATATAAGATTTCAGGGAAATACTATCACATTTGTTCAATTTACGTCGCTCCTATTTCGGATAGCGTATTGGGCTAAGCGGCATCTCAAAGCGCATGAAATGACGAGAGAAATGCACTATTAAACTTCTTGGGTAGGGCGAACAGAGACCCGATTACATCATTTTATGTTATGGTTAATTTAAGAATTCGGCAAAATTCTATCACATTTGTTCAACTTACGTCGCTCCTATTTCAGATAGCGTACTGGGCTAGGCGGCAACATAAAGGGCGTGGAATGGCGAGTAAAATGCACTATTAAACTTCTAGGGTAGGGCGAACAGAGACCCGATTAGATCATTTTACATTAAAGTTAATATAAGTATTCAGGGAACTTCTATCACATTTGTTCAATTTACGTCGCTCCTATTTCTGATAGGTTATTGGGCTAAGCGGCATCTCAAAGCGCATGAAATGACGAGTGAAAGGCACTATTAATCTTCTAGGGTAGGGCGAACAGAGACCCGATTAGATCATTTTACATTAAGGTTAATATAAGAATTCAGCGAGATTCTCTCACATTTGTTCAATTTACGTCGCTAATATTTCAGATAGCGTATTGGGCTAAGCGGCATCTCAAAGCGCAAGAAATGGCGAGTAAAATGCACTATTAAACTTCTAGGGTAGGGCAAACAGAGACGCGTTTAGATCATTTTATATTATGGTTAATTTAAGAATTCAGCGAAATTCTATCACATTTGTTCCATTTACGTCGATCCTATTGCAGATAGCGTATTGGGCTAAGCGGCATCTTAAAGCCCATGAAATGGCGAGTCAAATGCACTATTAAACTTCTAGGGTAATGCAAACAGAGACCCGATTAGATCATTTTATATTACGGTTAATATAAGATTTCAGGGAAATTCTATCACATTTGTTCAATTTACGTCGCTCCTATTTCAGATAGCTATTGGGCTAAGCGGCATCTCAAAGCGCATGAAATGACGAGAGAAATGCACTATTAAACTTCTTGGGTAGGGCGAACAGAGACCCGATTACATCATTTTATATTATGGTTAATTTAAGAATTCAGCAAAATTCTATCACATTTGTTCAATTTACGTCGCTCCTATTTCAGATACCGTATTGGGGTAAGCGGCATCTCAAAGCGCATGAAATGGCGAGTAAAATGCACTATTAAACTTCTAGGGTAGGGCGAACAGAGACCCTATTAGATCATTTTATATTACGGTTAATATAAGAATTGAGCGTAATTCTGTGACATTTGTTCAACTTACGTAGCTCCTATTTCAGATAGCGTACTGGGCTAGGCGGCAACTTAAAGCGCGTGGAATGGCGAGTAAAATGCACTACCAAACTTCTAGGGTAGGGCAATCAGAGACCCGATTAGATCATTTTATATTTTGGTTAATATAAGAACTCAGCGAAATTCTATCACATTTGTTCAATTTACGTCGCTCCTATTTCAGATAGCGTAATGGGCTAAGCGGCATCTCAAAGCGCATGAAATTACGAGTGAAATGCACTATTAAACTTCGATGATAGGGCAAACAGAGACCCGATTAGGTCATTTTATATTTTGGTTAACACAAGAATTCAGCGAAATTCTAACACATTTGTTCCATTTACGTCGCTCCTATTTCAGATAGCGTATTGGACAAAGCGGCATCTTAAAGCGCGTGGAATGGCGATTGAAATGCACTATTAAACTTCTATGATAGGGCAATCAGAGACCCGATTAGATCATTTTATATTTTGGTTAGTACAAGAATTCAGCGAAATTTTATCACATTTGTTCAATTTACGTCGCTCCTATTTCAGATAGCTTATTGGGCTAAGCGGAATCTCAAAGCGCATGAAATCATGAGTGAAATGCACTATTAAACTTCTAGGGTAGGGCAAACAGAGACCCGATTAGATCATTTTATATTATGGTTAATTTAAGAATTCAGCAAAATTCTATCACATTTGTTCAATTTACGTCGTTCCTATTTCAGATAGCATACTGGGCTAGGCGGCATCTTAAAGCGCGTGGAAGGGCGAGTAAAATGCACTATTAAACTTTTAGGGTAGGGCGAACAAAGACCCGATTAGATCATTTTTCATTAAGGTTAATATAAGAATTACGGGAAATTCTATCACATTTGTTCAACATACGTCGCTCCTATTTCAGATAGTGTACTGGGCTAGGCGGCAACTTAAAGCGCGTGGAATGGCGAGTAAAATGCACTATTAAACTTCTATGATAGGGCAATCAGAGACCCGATTAGATCATTTTATATTTTGGTTAATATAAGAATTCAGCGAAATTCTACCACATTTGTTCAATTTACGTCGCTCCTATTTCAGATAGCGTATTGGGCTAAGAGGCATCTCAAAGCGCATGACATGGCGAGTAAAATGCACTATTAAACTTCTAGGGTAGGGCAATCAGAGACCCGATTAGATCATTTTATATTATGGTTAATATAAGAATTCAGGGAAATTCTATCACATTTGTTCAATTTACGTCGCTCCTATTTCAGATAGCGTATTGGGCTAAGCGGCATCTCAAAGCGCAAGAAATGGCGAGTAAAATGCACTATTAAACTTCTAGGGTAGGGCAAACAGAGACCCGATTAGATCATTTCATATTATGGTGAATTTAAGAATTCAGCGAAATTCTATCACATTTGTTCAATTTACGTCGCTCTTATTTCAGATTGCTTATTGGGCTAAGCGGCATCTCAAAGCACATGAAATGACGAGTGAAATGCACTGTTAAACGTCTAGGGTAGGGCAAACAGAGACCCGATTAGATCATATTACGTTATGTTTAATTTAAGAATTCAGCAATATTCTATCACATTTGTCCAATTTACGTCGTTCCTATTTCAGATAGCGTACTGGGCTAGGCGGCAGCTTAAAGCGCGTGGAATGGCGAGTAAAATGCTCCACTATACTCCTATGATAGGGTAATCAGAGACCCGATTAGATCATTTAATATTTTGGTTAATATAAGAATTCAGGAAAATTCTATCACATTTGTTCAATTTGCGTCGCTCCTATTTCAGATAGCGGACTGGGCTAGGCGGCATCTTAATGCGCCTGGAATGGCGAGCAAAATGCACTATTAAACTTCTGTGATAGGGCAATCCGAGACCCGATTAGATCATTTTATATTTTGGTTAATATAAGAATTCAGCGAAATTCTATCACATTTGTTCAACATACGTCGCTCATATTTCAGATAGTGTGCTGGGCTAGGCGGCATCTTAAAGAGCGTGGAAGGGCGAATAAAATGCACTACTAAACTTCTATGATAGGGCAATCAGAGAGCCGATTAGATCATTTTATATTCTGTTTAATATAAGAATTCAGCGAAATTCTATCACATTTGTCCAATTTACGTCGCTCCTATTTCAGATAGCGTATTGGGCTAAGCGGCATCTCAAAGCGCATGAAATGACGAGTGAAACTCACTATTAATCTTCTAGGGTAGGGCGAACAGAGACCCGATTAGAACATTTTATATTATGGTTCATTCAAGAATTCAGCGAAACTCTATCACATTTGTTCAATTTACGTCGCTCCTATTTCAGATAGCGTATTGGGCTAAGCGGCATCTCAAAGCGCATGAAATGGCGAAAAATGCACTATTAAACTTCTAGGGTAGGGCAAACAGAGACCCGATTAGATTAATTTATATTATGGTTAATTTAAGAATTCAGCAAAATTCTATCACATTTTTCAATTTACGTCGTTCCTATTTCAGCTAGCGTACTGGGCTAGGCGGCATCTTAAAACGCGAGGAATGGCGAGTAAAATGCACTGTTAATCTTCTATCATAAGGGCAATCAGAGACCCGATTAGATCATTTTATATTTTGGTTAATATAAGAATTCGGCGAAATTCTATCACATTTGTTGAATTTACGTTGCTCCTATTTCAGATAGCGTACTGGGCTATACGGCATCTTAAAGCGCATGAAATGACGAGTGAAAGGCGCTATTAAACTTCTAGGGTTGGGCGAACAGAGACCCGATTAGATCATTTTACATTAAGGTTAATATAAGTATTCAGGGAAATTCTATCACAGTTGTTCAATTTACGTCGCTCCTATTTCAGATAGCGTATTGTGCTAAGCGGCATCTCAAAGCGCATGAAATGACGAGTGAAATGCACTATTAAACTTCTAGGGTACGGCACACAGAGACCCGATTAGATCATTTTATATTATGGTTAATTTAAGAATTCAGCAAAATTCTATCACATTTGTTCAATTTACGTCGCTCCTATTTCAGATAGCGTACTGTGCTGGGCGGAATCTTAAAGCCCGTGGATTGGCGAGTAAAATGCACTATTAAACTTCTATGATAGGGCAATCAGAGACCCGATTAGATCATTTTCTATTACGGTTAATATAAGAATTCAGCGTAATTCTGTCACATTTGTTCAATTTTCGTCGCTGATATTTCAGATAGCGTATTGGGCTAAGCGGCATCTCAAAGCGCAAGAAATGGCGAGTAAAATGATCTATTTAACTTCCAGGGTAGGGCAAACAGAGACCCGATTAGATCATTTTATATTATTGTTAATTTAAGAATTCAGCGAAATTCTATCACATTTGTTCAATTTACGTCGTTCCTATTTCAGATAGCATACTGGGCTAGGCGGCATCTTAAAGCGCGTGGAATGGCGAGTAAAATGCACTATCAAACTTCTATGATAGGGTAATCAGATACCCGATTAGATCATTTTATATGTTGGTTAATATAAGAATTCAGGGAAATTCTATCACACTTGTTCAACATACGTCGCTCCTATTTCAGATAGTGTACTGGGCTAAGCGGCATCTCAATGCGCATGCAATGACGAGTAAAATGCACTATTAAACTTCTAGGGTAGGGCAATCAGAGACCCGATTAGATCATTTTATATTATGGTTAATATAAGAATTCAGGGAAATTCTATCACACTTGTTCAACATACGTCGCTCCTATCTCAGATAGTGTACTGGGCTAGGCGGAATCTTAAAGCGCGGGGAAGGGCGAGTAAAATGCACTATTAAACTTGTATGATAGGGCTATCAGAGACCCGATTAGATCATTTTATATTTTGGTTAATATAAGAATTCAGCTAAATTCTATCACATTCGTTCAATTTACGTCGCTGATATTTCAGATAGCGTATTGGGCTAAGCGGCATCTCAAAGCGCAAGAAATGGCGAGTAAAATGCACTATTAAACTTCTAGGGTAGGGCAAACAGAGACCCGATTAGGTCATTTCATATTATGGTTAATTTAAGAATTCAGCGAAATTCTCTCACATTTGTTCAATTTACGTCGCTGATATTTCAGATAGCGTATTGGGCTAGGCGGCATCTCAAAGCGCAAGAAATGGCGAGTAAAATGCACTATTAAACTTCTAGGGTAGGGCAAACAGAGACCCGATTAGATCATTTTATATTATGGTTAATTTAACAATTCAGCGAAATTCTATCACATTTGTTCAATTTACGTCACTCCTATTTCAGATAACGTATTGGGCTAAGCGGCATCTTAAAGCGCGTGGAATGGCGAGCAAAATGCACTCTTAAACTTCTATGATACGGCAATCAGAGACCCGATTAGATCATTTTATATTTTGGTTAATATAAGAATTCAGGGAAATTCTATCACAGTTGTTCAATTTACGTCGCTCCTATTTCAGATAGCGTATTGTGCTAAGCGGCATCTCAAAGCGCATGAAATGACGAGTGAAATGCACTATTAAACTTCTAGGGTACGGCAAACAGAGACCCGATTAGATCATTTTATATTATGGTTAATTTAAGAATTCAGCAAAATTCCTATCACATTTGTTCAATTTACGTCGCTCCTATTTCAGATAGCGTACTGGGCGAGGCGGCACCTTAAAGCGCGTGGAATGGCGAGTATACTGCACTATTAAACTTCTATGATAGGGCAATCAGAGACCCGATTAGATCATTTTATATTTTGGTTAATATAAGAATTCAGCGAAATTCTATCACATTTGTTCAATTTACGTCGCTCCTATTTCAGATAGCGTATTGGGCTAGGCGGCATCTTAAAGCGCGTGGAATGGCGAGTGAAATGCACTATTAAACTTCTATGATAGGGCTATCAGAGACCCGATTAGATCATTTTACATTAAGGTTAATATAAGAATTCAGCGAAATTCTCTCATATTTGTTCAATTTACGTCGCTCCTATTTCAGATAGCGTATTGGGCTAAACGGCATCTCAAAGCGCATGAAATGATGAGTGAAATGCACTAATAAACTTGTAGGGTTGGGCGAACATAGACCCGATTACATCATTTTACATTAAGATTAATATAAGAATTCAAGGAAATTCTATCACGTTTGTTCAATTTACGTCGCTCCTATTTCAGATAGCGTACTGTGCTGGGCGGAATCTTAAAGCGTGTGGATTGGCGAGTAAAATGCACTATTAAACTTCTATGATAGGGCAATCAGAGACCCGATTAGATCATTTTCTATTACGGTTAATATAAGAATTCAGCGTAATTCTGTCACATTTGTTCAATTTTCGTCGCTGATATTTCAGATAGCGTATTGGGCTAAGCGGCATCTCAAAGCGCAAGAAATGGCGAGTAAAATGATCTATTAAACTTCCAGGGTAGGGCAAACAGAGACCCGATTAGATCATTTTATATTTTGGTTAATATAAGAATTCAGGAAAATTCTATCACATTTGTTCAATTTGCGTCGCTCCTATTTCAGATAGCGGACTGGGCTAGGCGGCATCTTAATGCGCCTGGAATGGCGAGCAAAATGCACTATTAAACTTCTGTGATAGGGCAATCCGAGACCCGATTAGATCATTTTATATTTTGGTTAATATAAGAATTCAGCGAAATTCTATCACATTTGTTCAACATACGTCGCTCATATTTCAGATAGTGTGCTGGGCTAGGCGGCATCTTAAAGCGCGTGGAAGGGCGAATAAACTGCACTACTAAACTTCTATGATAGGGCAATCAGAGAGCCGATTAGATCATTTTATATTCTGTTTAATATAAGAATTCAGCGAAATTCTATCACATTTGTCCAATTTACGTCGCTCCTATTTCAGATAGCGTATTGGGCTAAGCGGCATCTCAAAGCGCATGAAATGACGAGTGAAACTCACTATTAATCTTCTAGGGTAGGGCGAACAGAGACCCGATTAGAACATTTTATATTATGGTTCATTCAAGAATTCAGCGAAACTCTATCACATTTGTTCAATTTACGTCGCTCCTATTTCAGATAGCGTATTGGGCGAAGCGGCATCTCAATGCGCATGAAATGGCGAGTAAAATGCACAATTAAACTTCTAGGATAAGGCAAACAGAGACCCGATTAGATCATTTTATATTACGGTTAATATAAGAATTCAACGTAATTCTATCACATTTGTTCAACTTACGTCGCTCCTATTTCAGATAGCGTACTGGGCTAGGCGGCATCTTAAAGCGCGTGGAATGTCGATTAAAATGCACTATTAAACTTGTATGATAGGGCTATCAGAGACCCGATTAGATCATTTTATATTTTGGTTAATATAAGAATTCAGCTAAATTCTATCACATTCGTTCAATTTACGTCGCTCCTATTTCAGATAGCGTATTGGGCTAAGCGGCATCTCAAAGCGCATGAAATGGCGAAAAATGCACTATTAAACTTCTAGGGTAGGGCAAACAGAGACCCGATTAGATTAATTTATATTATGGTTAATTTAAGAATTCAGCAAAATTCTATCACATTTTTCAATTTACGTCGTTCCTATTTCAGCTAGCGTACTGGGCTAGGCGGCATCTTAAAACGCGAGGAATGGCGAGTAAAATGCACTGTTAATCTTCTATCATAGGGCAATCAGAGACCCGATTAGATCATTTTATATTTTGGTTAATATAAGAATTCGGCGAAATTCTATCACATTTGTTGAATTTACGTTGCTCCTATTTCAGATAGCGTACTGGGCTATACGGCATCTTAAAGCGCATGAAATGACGAGTGAAAGGCGCTATTAAACTTCTAGGGTTGGGCGAACAGAGACCCGATTAGATCATTTTACATTAAGGTTAATATAAGTATTCAGGGAAATTCTATCACAGTTGTTCAATTTACGTCGCTCCTATTTCAGATAGCGTATTGTGCTAAGCGGCATCCCAAAGCGCATGAAATGACGAGTGAAATGCACTATTAAACTTCTAGGGTACGGCACACAGAGACCCGATTAGATCATTTTATATTATGGTTAATTTAAGAATTCAGCAAAATTCTATCACATTTGTTCAACATACGTCGCTCCTATTTCAGATAGTGTACTGGGCTAGGCGGCAACTTAAAGCGCGTGGAATGGCGAGTAAAATGCACTATTAAACTTCTATGATAGGGTAATCAGATACCCGATTAGATCATTTTATATGTTGGTTAATATAAGAATTCAGGGAAATTCTATCACACTTGTTCAACATACGTCGCTCCTATTTCAGATAGTGTACTGGGCTAAGCGGCATCTCAATGCGCATGCAATGACGAGTAAAATGCACTATTAAACTTCTAGGGTAGGGCAATCAGAGACCCGATTAGATCATTTTATATTATGGTTAATATAAGAATTCAGCAAAATTCTATCACATTTGTTCAATTTACGTCGTTCCTATTTCAGGTAGCATACTGGGCTAGGCGGCATCTTAAAGCGCGTGGAATAGCGAGTAAAATGCACTATTAAACTTCTAGGGTAGGGCAAACAAAGACCCGATTAGACCATTTTTCATTAAGGTTAATATAAGAATTCAGGGAAATTCTATCACATTTGTTCAACATACGTCCCTCCTATTTCAGATAGTGTACTGGGCTAGGCGGCATCTTAAAGCGCGTGGAAGGGCGACTAAAATGCACTACTAAACTTCTATGATAGGGCAATCAGAGTCCCGTTTAGATCATTTTATATTTTGTTTAATATAAGATGTCAGGGAAATTCTATCACATTTGTTCAATTTACGTCGCTCCTATTTCAGATAGCGTATTGGGCTAAGGGGCATCTCAAAGCGCATGAAATGGCGAGTAAAATGCACTATTAAACTTCTAGGGTAGGGCAATCAGAGACCCGATTAGATCAGTTTATATTATGGTTAATATAAGAATTCAGCGAAATTCTACCACATTTGTTCAATTTACGTCGCTCCTATTTCAGATAGCGTATCGGGCTAAGCGGCATCTCAAAGCGCATGAAATGACGAATAAAATGCACTATTAAGCTTCTACGCTAGGGCGAACAGAGACCCGATTAGATAATTTAACATTATGGTTAATAAAAGGATTCAGCGAAATTCTATCACATTTGTTCAATTTACATAGCTGCTATTTCAGATAGCGTATTGGGCTAAGCGGCGTCTCCAAGAGCATGAAATGACGAGTAAAATGCACTATTAAACTTCTAGGGTAGGGCAATCAGAGACCCGATTAGATCATTTTATATTATGGTTAATATAAGAATTCAGGGAAATTCTATCACACTTATTCAACATACGTCGCTCCTATCTCAGATAGTGTACTGGGCTAGGCGGAATCTTAAAGCGCGGGGAAGGGCGAGTAAAATGCACTATTAAACTTGTATGATAGGGCTATCAGAGACCCGATTAGATCATTTTATATTTTGGTTAATATAAGAATTCAGCTAAATTCTATCACATTCGTTCAATTTACGTCGCTGCTATTTCAGATAGCGTATTGGGCTAAGCGGCATCTCAAAGCGCAAGAAATGGCGAGTAAAATGCACTATTAAACTTCTAGGGTAGGGCAAACAGAGACCCGATTAGGTCATTTCATATTATGGTTAATTTAAGAATTCAGCGAAATTCTCTCACATTTTTTCAATTTACGTCGTTCCTATTTCAGCTAGCGTACTGGGCTAGGCGGCATCTTAAAACGCGAGGAATGGCGAGTAAAATGCACTGTTAATCTTCTATCATAGGGCAATCAGAGACCCGATTAGATCATTTTATATTTTGGTTAATATAAGAATTCGGCGAAATTCTATCACATTTGTTGAATTTACGTTGCTCCTATTTCAGATAGCGTACTGGGCTATACGGCATCTTAAAGCGCATGAAATGACGAGTGAAATGCGCTATTAAACTTCTAGGGTTGGGCGAACAGAGACCCGATTAGATCATTTTACATTAAGGTTAATATAAGTATTCAGGGAAATTTTATCACAGTTGTTCAATTTACGTCGCTCCTATTTCAGATAGCGTATTGTGCCAAGCGGCATCTCAAAGCGCATGAAATGACGAGTGAAATGCACTATTAAACTTCTAGGGTACGGCAAACAGAGACCCGATTAGATCATTTTATATTATGGTTAATTTAAGAATTCAGCAAAATTCTATCACATTTGTTCAATTTACGTCGCTCCTATTTCAGATAGCGTACTGGGCGAGGCGGCACCTTAAAGCGCGTGGAATGGCGAGTATACTGCACTATTAAACTTCTATGATAGGGCAATCAGAGACCCGATTAGATCATTTTATATTTTGGTTAATATAAGAATTCAGCGAAATTCTATCACATTTGTTCAATTTACGTCGCTCCTATTTCAGATAGCGTATTGGGCTAGGCGGCATCTTAAAGCGCGTGGAATGGCGAGTGAAATGCACTATTAAACTTCTATGATAGGGCTATCAGAGACCCGATTAGATCATTTTACATTAAGGTTAATATAAGAATTCAGCGAAATTCTCTCATATTTGTTCAATTTACGTCGCTCCTATTTCAGATAGCGTATTGGGCTAAACGGCATCTCAAAGCGCATGAAATGATGAGTGAAATGCACTAATAAACTTATAGGGTTGGGCGAACATAGACCCGATTACATCATTTTACATTAAGATTAATATAAGAATTCAGGGAAATTCTATCACATTTGTTCAATTTACGTCGCTCCTATTTCAGATAGCGTACTGTGCTGGGCGGAATCTTAAAGCGCGTGGATTGGCGAGTAAAATGCACTATTAAACTTCTATGATAGCGCAATCAGAGACCCGATTAGATCATTTTCTATTACGGTTAATATAAGAATTCAGCTTAATTCTGTCACATTTGTTCAATTTTCGTCGCTGATATTTCAGATAGCGTATTGGGCTAAGCGGCATCTCAAAGCGCAAGAAATGGCGAGTAAAATGCACTATTAAACTTCTAGGGCAGGGCAAACAGAGACCCGATTAGATCATTTCATATTATGGTGAATATAAGAATTCAGCGAAATTCTATCACATTTGTTCAATTTGCATCGCTCCTATTTCAGATAACGTATTGGGCTATGCGGCATCTCAATGCGCATGCAATGACGAGTAAAATGCACTATTAAACTTCTAGGGTAGGGCAATCAGAGACCCGATTAGATCATTTTATATTATGGTTAATATAAGAATTCAGGGAAATTCTATCACACTTGTTCAACATACGTCGCTCCTATTTCAGATAGTGTACTGGGCTAGGCGGCATCTTAAAGCGCATGAAATGGCGAAAAATGCACTATTAAACTTCTAGGGTAGGGCAAACAGAGACCCGATTAGATTAATTTATATTATGGTTAATTTAAGAATTCAGCAAAATTCTATCACATTTGTTCAATTTACGTCGCTCCTATTTCAGATAGCGTATTGGGCGAAGCGGCATCTCAATGCGCATGAAATGGCGAGTAAAATGCACTATTAAACTTCTAGGATAAGGCAAACAGAGACCCGATTAGATCATTTTATATTTTGGTTAATTTAAGAATTCAGCAAAATTCTATCACATTTGTTGAATTTACGTTGCTCCTATTTCAGATAGCGTACTGGGCGAGGCGGCACCTTAAAGCGCGTGGAATGGCGAGTATACTGCACTATTAAACTTCTATGATAGGGCAATCAGAGACCCGATTAGATCATTTTATATTTTGGTTAATATAAGAATTCAGCGAAATTCTATCACATTTGTTCAATTTACGTCGCTCCTATTTCAGATAGCGTACTGGGCGAGGCGGCACCTTAAAGCGCGTGGAATGGCGAGTATACTGCACTATTAAACTTCTATGATAGGGCAATCAGAGACCCGATTAGATCATTTTATATTTTGGTTAATATAAGAATTCAGCGAAATTCTATCACATTTGTTCAATTTACGTCGCTCCTATTTCAGATAGCGTATCGGGCTAAGCGGCATCTCAAAGCGCATGAAATGACGAATAAAATGCACTATTAAGCTTCTGCGCTAGGGCGAACAGAGACCCGATTAGATAATTTATCATTATGGTTAATAAAAGGATTCAGCGAAATTCTATCACATTTGTTCAATTTACATCGCTCCTATTTCAGATAGCGTATTGGGCTCAGCGGCGTCTCCAAGAGCATGAAATGATGAGTAAAATGCACTATTAAACTTCTAGGGTAGGGCAATCAGAGACCCGATTAGATCATTTTATATTTTGGTTAATATAAGAATTCAGCGAAATTCTATCACATTTGTTCAATTTACGTCGTTCCTATTTCAGATAGCATACTGGGCTAGGCGGCATCTTAAAGCGTGTGGAATGGCGAGTAAAATGCACTATTAAACTTCTAGGGTAGCGCGAACAAAGACCCGATTAGATCATTTTTCATTAAGGTTAATATAAGAATTCTGGGAAATTCTATCACATTTGTTCAACATACGTCGCTCCTATTTCAGATAGTGTACTGGGCTAGGCGGCATCTTAAAGCGCGTGGAAGGGCGAGTAAAGGGCACTACTAAACTTCTATGATAGGGCAATCAGAGTCCCGTTTAGATCATTTTATATTTTGTTTAATATAAGATTTCAGGGAAATTCTATCACATTTGTTCAATTTACGTCGCTGATATTTCAGATAGCGTATTGGGCTAAGCGGCATCTCAAAGCGCAAGAAATGGCGAGTAAAATGCACTCTTAAACTTCTATGATAGGGCAATCAGAGACCCGATTAGATCATTTTATATTATTGTTAATATAAGAATTCAGCGAAATTCTATCACATTTGTTCAATTTACGTCGCTCCTACTTCAGATAGCTTATTGGGCAAAGCGGCTTCTCAAAGCGCATGAAATGACGAGTGAAATGCACTATTTGACTTCTACGGTGGGGCGAACAGAGACCCGATTAGATCAGTTTACATTAAGGTTAATACAAGAATTCAGGGAAATTCTATCACATTTGTTCAATTTACGTCGCTCCTATTTCAGATAGCGTATGGGGCTAAGCGGCATCTTAAAGCGCGTGGAATGGTGAGCACAATGCACTATTAAACTTCAATGATAGGGCAATCAGAGACCCGATTAGACCATTTTATATTTGGTTTAATATAAGAGTTCAGGGAAATTCTATCACATTTGTTCAATTTACGTCGCTCCTACTTCAGATAGCGTATTGGGCTACGCGACATCTTAAAGCGCGTGGAATGGCGAGTAAAATGCACTATTAAACGTCTAGGGTAGGACAAACAGAGACCCGATTAGATCATTTTATATTATGGTTAATTTAAGAATTCAGCAAAATTCTATCACATTTGTTCAATTTACGTCGCTCCTATTTCAGATAGTGTACTGGGCTAGGCGGAATCTTAAAGCGCGTGGATTGGCGAGTAAAATGCACTATTAAACTTCTAGGGTAAGGCAAACGGAGACCCGATTAGATCATTTTATATTACGGTTAATATAAGAATTCAGCGTAATTCTATCACATTTGTTCAACTTACGTCGCTCCTATTGCAGATAGCGTATTGGGCTAAGCGGCATCTCAAAGCGCATTAAATGACGAGTGAAATGCACTATTAAACTTCTAGGGTAAGGCGAACAGAGACCCGATTAGCTCATTTTACATTAAGGTTAATATAAGACTTCAGCAAAATTCTATCACATTTGTTCAATTTACGTCGTTCCTATTTCAGATAGCATACTGGGCTAGGCGGCATCTTAAAGCGCGTGGAATGGCGAGTAAAATGCACTATTAAACTTCTAGGGTAGGGCGAACAAAGACCCGATTAGATCATTTTACATTAAGGTTAATATAAGAATTCAGCGAAATTCTATCACATTTGTTCAATTTACGTCGCTCCTATTTCAGATAGCGTATTGGGAGAAGGGGCATCTCAAAGCGCATGAAATGGCGAGTAAAATGCACTATTAAACTTCAAGTGTGGGGCAAACAGAGACCCGATTAGAACATTTTATATTATGGTTAATTTAAGAATTCAGCGAAATTCTATCACATTTGTTCAACATACGTCGCTCCTATTTCAGATAGTGTACTGGGCTAGCCGGCATCTCAATGCGCATGAAATGACGAGTAAAATGCACTATTAAACTTCTAGGGTAGGGCAATCAGAGACCCGATTAGATCATTTTATATTATTGTTAATTTAAGAATTCAGCGAAATTCTATCACATTTGTTCAATTTACGTCGTTCCTATTTCAGATAGCATACTGGGCTAGGCGGCATCTTAAAGCGCGTGGAATGCCGAGTAAAATGCACTATTAAACTTCTAGGGTAGGGCGAACAAAGACCCGATTAGATCATTTTTCATTAAGGTTAATATAAGAATTCAGGGAAATTCTATCACATTTGTTCAACATACGTCGCTCCCATTTCAGATAGTGTACTGGGCTAGGCGGCAACTTAAAGCGCGTGGAATGGCGAGCAAAATGCACTATTAAACTTCTATGATAGGGCAATCAGATACCCGATTAGATCATTTTATATGTTGGTAAATATAAGAATTCAGCGAAATTCTATCACATTTGTTCAATTTACGTCGCTCCTATTTCAGATAGCGTATTGGGCTAAGCGGCATCTCAAAGAGCATGAAATGACGAGTAAAATGCACTATTAAACTTCTAGGGTAGGGCAATCAGGGACCCGATTAGATCATTTTATATTATGGTTAATATAAGAATTCAGGGAAATTCTATCACACTTGTTCAACATACGTCGCTCCTATTTCAGATAGTGTACTGGGCTAGGCGGCATCTTAAAGCGCATGAAATGGCGAAAAATGCACTATTAAACTTCTAGGGTTGGGCAAACAGAGACCCGATTAGATTAATTTATATTATGGTTAATTTAAGAATTCAGCAAAATTCTATCACATTTGTTCAATTTACGTCGCTCCTATTTCAGATAGCGTATTGGGCGAAGCGGCATCTCAATGCGCATGAAATGGCGAGTAAAATGCACTATTAAACTTCTAGGATAAGGCAAACAGAGACCCGATTAGATCATTTTATGTTACGGTTAATATAAGAATTCAGCGTAATTCTATCACATTTGTTCAACTTACGTCGCTCCTATTTCAGATAGCGTACTGGGCTAGGCGGCATCTTAAACCGCGTGGAATGGCGATTAAAATGCACTATTAAACTTGTATGATAGGGCTATCAGAGACCCGATTAGATCATTTTATATTTTGGTTAATATAAGAATTCAGCTAAATTCTATCACATTCGTTCAATTTACGTCGCTCCTATTTCAGATAGCGTATTGGGCTAAGCGGCATCTGAAAGCGCATGAAATGGCGAAAAATGCACTATTAAACTTCTAGGGTAGGGCAAACAGAGACCCGATTAGATTAATTTATATTATGGTTAATTTAAGAATTCAGCAAAATTCTATCACATTTTTTCAATTTACGTCGTTCCTATTTCAGCTAGCGTACTGGGCTAGGCGGCATCTTAAAACGCGAGGAATGGCGAGTAAAATGCACTGTTAATCTTCTATCATAGGGCAATCAGAGACCCGATTAGATCATTTTATATTTTGGTTAATATAAGAATTCGGCGAAATTCTATCACATTTGTTGAATTTACGTTGCTCCTATTTCAGATAGCGTACTGGGCTATACGGCATCTTAAAGCGCATGAAATGACGAGTGAAATGCGCTATTAAACTTCTAGGGTTGGGCGAACAGAGACCCGATTAGATCATTTTACATTAAGGTTAATATAAGTATTCAGGGAAATTCTATCACAGTTGTTCAATTTACGTCGCTCCTATTTCAGATAGCGTATTGTGCTAAGCGGCATCTCAAAGCGCATGAAATGACGAGTGAAATGCACTATTAAACTTCTAGGGTACGGCAAACAGAGACCCGATTAGATCATTTTATATTATGGTTAATTTAAGAATTCAGCAAAATTCTATCACATTTGTTCAATTTACGTCGCTCCTATTTCAGATAGCGTACTGGGCGAGGCGGCACCTTAAAGCGCGTGGAATCGCGAGTATACTGCACTATTAAACTTCTATGATAGGGCAATCGGAGACCCGATTTGATCATTTTATATTTTGGTTAATATAAGAATTCAGCGAAATTCTATCACATTTGTTCAATTTACGTCGCTCCTATTTCAGATAGCGTATTGGGCTAGGCGGCATCTTAAAGCGCATGGAATGGCGAGTGAAATGCACTATTAAACTTCTATGATAGGGCTATCAGAGACCCGATTAGATCATTTTACATTAAGGTTAATATAAGAATTCAGCGAAATTCTCTCATATTTGTTCAATTTACGTCGCTCCTATTTCAGATAGCGTATTGGGCTAAACGGCATCTCAAAGCGCATGAAATGATGAGTGAAATGCACTAATAAACTTGTAGGGTTGGGCGAACATAGACCCGATTACATCATTTTACATTAAGATTAATATAAGAATTCAGGGAAATTCTATCACATTTGTTCAATTTACGTCGCTCCTATTTCAGATAGCGTACTGTGCTGGGCGGAATCTTAAAGCGCGTGGATTGGCGAGTAAAATGCACTATTAAACTTCCATGATAGGGCAATCAGAGACCCGATTAGATCATTTTCTATTACGGTTAATATAAGAATTCAGCTTAATTCTGTCACATTTGTTCAATTTTCGTCGCTGATATTTCAGATAGCGTATTGGGCTAAGCGGCATCTCAAAGCGCAAGAAATGGCGAGTAAAATGATCTATTAAACTTCCAGGGTAGGGCAAACAGAGACCCGATTAAATCATTTTATATTATTGTTAATTTAAGAATTCAGCGAAATTCTATCACATTTGTTCAATTTACGTCGTTCCTATTTCAGATCGCATACTGGGCTAGGCGGCATCTTAAAGCGCGTGGAATGCCGAGTAAAATGCACTATTAAACTTCTAGGGTAGGGCGAACAAAGACCCGATTAGATCATTTTTCATTAAGGTTAATATAAGAATTCAGGGAAATTCTATCACATTTGTTCAACATACGTCGCTCCTATTTCAGATAGTGTACTGGGCTAGGCGGCAACTTAAAGCGCGTGGAATGGCGAGTAAAATGCACTATTAAACTTCTAAGATAGGGCAATCAGATACCCGATTAGATCATTTTATATGTTGGTTAATATAAGAATTCAGCGAAATTCTATCACATTTGTTCAATTTACGTCGCTCCTATTGCAGATAGCGTATTGTGCTAAGCGGCATCTCAAAGCGCATGAAATGACGAGTGAAATGCACTATTAAACTTCTAGGGTACGTCAAACAGAGACCCGATTAGATCATTTTATATTATGGTTAATTTAAGAATTCAGCAAAATTCTATCACATTTGTTCAATTTACGTCGCTCCTATTTCAGATAGCGTACTGGGCGAGGCGGCACCTTAAAGCGCGTGGAATGGCGAGTATACTGCACTACTAAACTTCTATGATAGGGCAATCAGAGACCCGATTAGATCATTTTATATTTTGGTTAATATAAGAATTCAGCGAAATTCTATCACATTTGTTCACTTTACGTCGCTCCGATTTCAGATAGCGTATTGGGCTAGGCGGCATCTTAAAGCGCGTGGAATGGCGAGTGAAATGCACTATTAAACTTCTATGATAGGGCTATCAGAGACCCGATTAGATCATTTTACATTAAGGTTAATATAAGAATTCAGCGAAATTCTCTCATATTTGTTCAATTTACGTCGCTCCTATTTCAGATAGCGTATTGGGCTAAACGGCATCTCAAAGCGCATGAAATGATGAGTGAAATGCACTAATAAACTTATAGGGTTGGGCGAACATAGACCCGATTACATCATTTTACATTAAGATTAATATAAGAATTCAGGGAAATTCTATCACATTTGTTCAATTTACGTCGCTCCTATTTCAGATAGCGTACTGTGCTGGGCGGAATCTTAAAGCGCGTGGATTGGCGAGTAAAATGCACTATTAAACTTCTATGATAGGGCAATCAGAGACCCGATTAGATCATTTTCTCTTACGGTTAATATAAGAATTCAGCGTAATTCTGTCACATTTGTTCAATTTTCGTCGCTCCTATTTCAGATAGCGTATTGGGCTAAGAGGCATCTCAAAGCGCATGAAATGGCGAGTAAAATGCACTATTAAACTTCTAGGGTAGGGCGAACAAAGACCCGATTAGATCATTTTTCATTAAGGTTAATATAAGAATTCAGGGAAATTCTATCACATTTGTTCAACATACGTCGCTCCTATTTCAGATAGTGTACTGGGCTAGGCGGCAACTTAAAGCGCGTGGAATGGCGAGTAAAATGCACTATTAAACTTCTATGATAGGGCAATCAGATACCCGATTAGATCATTTTATATGTTGGTTAATATAAGAATTCAGCGAAATTCTATCACATTTGTTCAATTTACGTCGCTCCTATTTCAGATAGCGTATTGGGCTAAGAGGCATCTCAAAGCGCATGAAATGGCGAGTAAAATGCACTATTAAACTTCTAGGGTAGGGCAATCAGAGACCCGATTAGATCATTTTATATTATGGTTAATATAAGAATTCAGCGAAATTCTATCACATTTGTTCAATTTACGTCGCTCCTAGTTCAGATAGCGTACTGGGCTAGGCGGCATCTTAAAGCGCGTGGAATGGCGAGTAAAATGCACTTTTAAACTTCTATGATAGGGCAATCAGAGACCCGATTAGATCATTTTATATTTTGGTTAATATAAGAATTCAGCGAAATTCTACCACATTTGTTCAATTTACGTCGCTCCTATTTCAGATAGCGTATTGGGCTAAGCGGCATCTCAAAGAGCATGAAATGGCGAGTAAAATGCACTATTAAACTTCTAGGGTAGGGCAATCAGAGACCCGATTAGATCATTTTATATTATGGTTAATATAAGAATTCAGGGAAATTCTATCACACTTGTTCAACATACGTCGCTCCTATTTCAGATAGTGTACTGGGCTAGGCGGCATCTTAAAGCGCATGAAATGGCGAAAAATGCACTATTAAACTTCTAGGGTTGGGCAAACAGAGACCCGATTAGATTAATTTATATTATGGTTAATTTAAGAATTCAGGAAAATTCTATCACATTTGTTCAATTTACGTCGCTCCTATTTCAGATAGCGTATTGGGCGAAGCGGCATCTCAATGCGCATGAAATGGCGAGTAAAATGCACTATTAAACTTCTAGGATAAGGCAAACAGAGACCCGATTAGATCATTTTATGTTACGGTTAATATAAGAATTCAGCGTAATTCTATCACATTTGTTCAACTTACGTCGCTCCTATTTCAGATAGCGTACTGGGCTAGGCGGCATCTTAAAGCGCGTGGAATGGCGATTAAAATGCACTATTAAACTTGTATGATAGGGCTATCAGAGACCCGATTAGATCATTTTATATTTTGGTTAATATAAGAATTCAGCTAAATTCTATCACATTCGTTCAATTTACGTCGCTCCTATTTCAGATAGCGTATTGGGCTAAGCGGCATCTGAAAGCGCATGAAATGGCGAAAAATGCACTATTAAACTTCTAGGGTAGGGCAAACAGAGACCCGATTAGATTAATTTATATTATGGTTAATTTAAGAATTCACCAAAATTCTATCACATTTTTTCAATTTACGTCGTTCCTATTTCAGCTAGCGTACTGGGCTAGGCGGCATCTTAAAACGCGAGGAATGGCGAGTAAAATGCACTGTTAATCTTCTGTCATAGGGCTATCAGAGACCCGATTAGATCATTTTATATTTTGGTTAATATAAGAATTCGGCGAAATTCTATCACATTTGTTGAATTTACGTTGCTCCTATTTCAGATAGCATACTGGGCTAGGCGGCACCTTAAAGCGCGTGGAATGCCGAGTAGAATGCACTATTAAACTTCTAGGGTAGGGCGAACAAAGACCCGATTAGATCATTTTTCATTAAGGTTAATATAAGAATTCAGGGAAATTCTATCACATTTGTTCAACATACGTCGCTCCTATTTCAGATAGTGTACTGGGCTAGGCGGCAACTTAAAGCGCGTGGAATGGCGAGTAAAATGCACTATTAAACTTCTATGATAGGGCAATCAGATACCCGATTAGATCATTTTATATGTTGGTTAATATAAGAATTTAGCGAAATTCTATCACATTTGTTCAATTTACGTCGCTCCTATTTCAGATAGCGTATTGGGCTAAGAGGCATCTCAAAGCGCATGAAATGGCGAGTAAAATGCACTATTAAACTTCTAGGGTAGGGCAATCAGAGACCCGATTAGATCATTTTATATTTTGGTTAATATAAGAATTCAGCGAAATTCTACCACGTTTGTTCAATTTACGTCGCTCCTATTTCAGATAGCGTATTGGGCTAAGCGGCATCTCAAAGAGCATGAAATGACGAGTAAAATGCACTATTAAACTTCTAGGGTAGGGCAATCAGAGACCCGATTAGATCATTTTATATTATGGTTAATATAAGAATTCAGGGAAATTCTATCACACTTGTTCAACATACGTCGCTCCTATTTCAGATAGTGTACTGGGCTAGGCGGCATCTTAAAGCGCATGAAATGGCGAAAAATGCACTATTAAACTTCTAGGGTTGGGCAAACAGAGACCCGATTAGATTAATTTATATTATGGTTAATTTAAGAATTCAGCAAAATTCTATCACATTTGTTCAATTTACGTCGCTCCTATTTCAGATAGCGTATTGGGCGAAGCGGCATCTCAATGCGCATGAAATGGCGAGTAAAATGCACTATTAAACTTCTAGGATAAGGCAAACAGAGACCCGATTAGATCATTTTATGTTACGGTTAATATAAGAATTCAGCGTAATTCTATCACATTTGTTCAACTTACGTCGCTCCTATTTCAGATAGCGTACTGGGCTAGGCGGCATCTTAAAGCGCGTGGAATGGCGATTAAAATGCACTATTAAACTTGTATGATAGGGCTATCAGAGACCCGATTAGATCATTTTATATTTTGGTTAATATAAGAATTCAGCTAAATTCTATCACATTCGTTCAATTTACGTCGCTCCTATTTCAGATAGCGTATTGGGCTAAGCGGCATCTGAAAGCGCATGAAATGGCGAAAAATGGACTATTAAACTTCTAGGGTAGGGCAAACAGAGACCCGATTAGATTAATTTATATTATGGTTAATTTAAGAATTCAGCAAAATTCTATCACATTTTTTCAATTTACGTCGTTCCTATTTCAGCTAGCGTACTGGGCTAGGCGGCATCTTAAAACGCGAGGAATGGCGAGTAAAATGCACTGTTAATCTTCTATCATAGGGCAATCAGAGACCCGATTAGATCATTTTATATTTTGGTTAATATAAGAATTCGGCGAAATTCTATCACATTTGTTGAATTTACGTTGCTCCTATTTCAGATAGCGTACTGGGCTATACGGCATCTCAAAGCGCATGAAATGACGAGTGAAATGCACTATTAAACTTCTAGGGTACGGCAAACAGAGACCCGATTAGATCATTTTATATTATGGTTAATTTAAGAATTCAGCAAAATTCTATCACATTTGTTCAATTTACGTCGCTCCTATTTCAGATAGCGTACTGGGCGAGGCGGCACCTTAAAGCGCGTGGAATCGCGAGTATACTGCACTATTAAACTTCTATGATAGGGCAATCGGAGACCCGATTTGATCATTTTATATTTTGGTTAATATAAGAATTCAGCGAAATTCTATCACATTTGTTCAATTTACGTCGCTCCTATTTCAGATAGCGTATTGGGCTAGGCGGCATCTTAAAGCGCATGGAATGGCGAGTGAAATGCACTATTAAACTTCTATGATAGGGCTATCAGAGACCCGATTAGATCATTTTACATTAAGGTTAATATAAGAATTCAGCGAAATTCTCTCATATTTGTTCAATTTACGTCGCTCCTATTTCAGATAGCGTATTGGGCTAAGAGGCATCTCAAAGCGCATGAAATGATGAGTGAAATGCACTAATAAACTTGTAGGGTTGGGCGAACATAGACCCGATTACATCATTTTACATTAAGATTAATATAAGAATTCAGGGAAATTCTATCACATTTGTTCAATTTACGTCGCTCCTATTTCAGATAGCGTACTGTGCTGGGCGGAATCTTAAAGCGCGTGGATTGGCGAGTAAAATGCACTATTAAACTTCCATGATAGGGCAATCAGAGACCCGATTAGATCATTTTCTATTACGGTTAATATAAGAATTCAGCTTAATTCTGTCACATTTGTTCAATTTTCGTCGCTGATATTTCAGATAGCGTATTGGGCTAAGCGGCATCTCAAAGCGCAAGAAATGGCGAGTAAAATGATCTATTAAACTTCCAGGGTAGGGCAAACAGAGACCCGATTAAATCATTTTATATTATTGTTAATTTAAGAATTCAGCGAAATTCTATCACATTTGTTCAATTTACGTCGTTCCTATTTCAGATAGCATACTGGGCCAGGCGGCATCTTAAAGCGCGTGGAATGCCGAGTAAAATGCACTATTAAACTTCTATGTTAGGGCTATCAGAGACCCGATTAGATCATTTTACATTAAGGTTAATATAAGAATTCAGCGAAATTCTCTCATATTTGTTCAATTTACGTCGCTCCTATTTCAGATAGCGTATTGGGCTAAACGGCATCTCAAAGCGCATGAAATGATGAGTGAAATGCACTAATAAACTTATAGGGTTGGGCGAACATAGACCCGATTACATCATATTACATTAAGATTAATATAAGAATTCAGGGAAATTCTATCACATTTGTTCAATTTACGTCGCTCCTATTTCAGATAGCGTACTGTGCTGGGCGGAATCTTAAAGCGCGTGGATTGGCGAGTAAAATGCACTATTAAACTTCTATGATAGGGCAATCAGAGACCCGATTAGATCATTTTCTCTTACGGTTAATATAAGAATTCAGCGTAATTCTGTCACATTTGTTCAATTTTCGTCGCTGATATTTCAGATAGCGTATTGGGCTAAGCGGCATCTCAAAGCGCAAGAAATGGCGAGTAAAATGATCTATTAAACTTCCAGGGTAGGGCAAACAGAGACCCGATTAGATCATTTTACATTAAGGTTAATATAAGAATTCAGCGAAATTCTCTCATATTTGTTCAATTTACGTCGCTCCTATTTCAGATAGCGTATTGGGCTAAACGGCATCTCAAAGCGCATGAAATGATGAGTGAAATGCACTAATAAACTTGTAGGGTTGGGCGAACATAGACCCGATTACATCATTTTACATTAAGATTAATATAAGAATTCAGGGAAATTCTATCACATTTGTTCAATTTACGTCGCTCCTATTTCAGATAGCGTACTGTGCTGGGCGGAATCTTAAAGCGCGTGGATTGGCGAGTAAAATGCACTATTAAACTTCCATGATAGGGCAATCAGAGACCCGATTAGATCATTTTCTATTACGGTTAATATAAGAATTCAGCTTAATTCTGTCACATTTGTTCAATTTTCGTCGCTGATATTTCAGATAGCGTATTGGGCTAAGCGGCATCTCAAAGCGCAAGAAATGGCGAGTAAAATGATCTATTAAACTTCCAGGGTAAGGCAAACAGAGACCCGATTAAATCATTTTATATTATTGTTAATTTAAGAATTCAGCGAAATTCTATCACATTTGTTCAATT
Source organism: Macropis europaea (assembly GCA_916610135.2). Lineage (NCBI taxonomy): Eukaryota > Metazoa > Arthropoda > Insecta > Hymenoptera > Melittidae > Macropis > Macropis europaea. The sequence continues at coordinate 10,149 of CAKAJE020001670.1, read as the reverse complement.
TACGTCGTTCCTATTTCAGATAGCATACTGGGCTAGGCGGCATCTTAAAGCGCGTGGAATGCCGAGTAAAATGCACTATTAAACTTCTAGGGTAGGGCGAACAAAGACCCGATTAGATCATTTTTCATTAAGGTTAATATAAGAATTCAGGGAAATTCTATCACATTTGTTCAACATACGTCGCTCCTATTTCAGATAGTGTACTGGGCTAGGCGGCAACTTAAAGCGCGTGGAATGGCGAGTAAAATGCACTATTAAACTTCTATGATAGGGCAATCAGATACCCGATTAGATCATTTTATATGTTGGTTAATATAAGAATTCAGCGAAATTCTATCACATTTGTTGAATTTACGTTGCTCCTATTTCAGATAGCGTACTGGGCTATACGGCATCTTAAAGCGCATGAAATGACGAGTGAAATGCGCTATTAAACTTCTAGGGTTGGGCGAACAGAGACCCGATTAGATCATTTTACATTAAGGTTAATATAAGTATTCAGGGAAATTCTATCACAGTTGTTCAATTTACGTCGCTCCTATTGCAGATAGCGTATTGTGCTAAGCGGCATCTCAAAGCGCATGAAATGACGAGTGAAATGCACTATTAAACTTCTAGGGTACGGCAAACAGAGACCCGATTAGATCATTTTATATGTTGGTTAATATAAGAATTCAGCTAAATTCTATCACATTCGTTCAATTTACGTCGCTCCTATTTCAGATAGCGTATTGGGCTAAGCGGCATCTCAACGCGCATGAAATAGCGAAAAATGCACTATTAAACTTCTAGGGTAGGGTAAACAGAGACCCGATTAGATTAATTTATATTATGGTTAATTTAAGAATTCAGCAAAATTCTATCACATTTTTTCAATTTACGTCGTTCCTATTTCAGCTAGCGTACTGGGCTAGGCGGCATCTTAAAACGCGAGGAATGGCGAGTAAAATGCACTGTTAATCTTCTATCATAGGGCAATCAGAGACCCGATTAGATCATTTTATATTTTGGTTAATATAAGAATTCGGCGAAATTCTATCACATTTGTTGAATTTACGTTGCTCCTATTTCAGATAGCGTACTGGGCTATACGGCATCTTAAAGCGCATGAAATGACGAGTGAAATGCGCTATTAAACTTCTAGGGTTGGGCGAACAGAGACCCGATTAGATCATTTTACATTAAGGTTAATATAAGTATTCAGGGAAATTCTATCACAGTTGTTCAATTTACGTCGCTCCTATTGCAGATAGCGTATTGTGCTAAGCGGCATCTCAAAGCGCATGAAATGACGAGTGAAATGCACTATTAAACTTCTAGGGTACGGCAAACAGAGACCCGATTAGATCATTTTATATTATGGTTAATTTAAGAATTCAGCAAAATTCTATCACATTTGTTCAATTTACGTCGCTCCTATTTCAGATAGCGTACTGGGCGAGGCGGCACCTTAAAGCGCGTGGAATGGCGAGTATACTGCACTATTAAACTTCTGTGATAGGGCAATCAGAGACCCGATTAGATCATTTTATATTTTGGTTAATATAAGAATTCAGCGAAATTCTATCACATTTGTTCACTTTACGTCGCTCCGATTTCAGATAGCGTATTGGGCTAGGCGGCATCTTAAAGCGCGTGGAATGGCGAGTGAAATGCACTATTAAACTTCTATGATAGGGCTATCAGAGACCCGATTAGATCATTTTACATTAAGGTTAATATAAGAATTCAGCGAAATTCTCTCATATTTGTTCAATTTACGTCGCTCCTATTTCAGATAGCGTATTGGGCTAAACGCCATCTCAAAGCGCATGAAATGATGAGTGAAATGCACTAATAAACTTATAGGGTTGGGCGAACATAGACCCGATTACATCATTTTACATTAAGATTAATATAAGAATTCAGGGAAGTTCTATCACATTTGTTCAATTTACGTCGCTCCTATTTCAGATAGCGTACTGTGCTGGGCGGAATCTTAAAGCGCGTGGATTGGCGAGTAAAATGCACTATTAAACTTCTATGATAGGGCAATCAGAGACCCGATTAGATCATTTTCTCTTACGGTTAATATAAGAATTCAGCGTAATTCTGTCACATTTGTTCAATTTTCGTCGCTCCTATTTCAGATAGCGTATTGGGCTAAGAGGCATCTCAAAGCGCATGAAATGGCGAGTAAAATGCACTATTAAACTTCTAGGGTAGGGCGAACAAAGACCCGATTAGATCATTTTTCATTAAGGTTAATATAAGAATTCAGGGAAATTCTATCACATTTGTCCAACATACGTCGCTCCTATTTCAGATAGTGTACTGGGCTAGGCGGCAACTTAAAGCGCGTGGAATGGCGAGTAAAATGCACTATTAAACTTCTATGATAGGGCAATCAGATACCCGATTAGATCATTTTATATGTTGGTTAATATAAGAATTCAGCGAAATTCTATCACATTTGTTCAATTTACGTCGCTCCTATTTCAGATAGCGTATTGGGCTAAGAGGCATCTCAAAGCGCATGAAATGGCGAGTAAAATGCACTATTAAACTTCTAGGGTAGGGCAATCAGAGACCCGATTAGATCATTTTATATTATGGTTAATATAAGAATTCAGCGAAATTCTATCACATTTGTTCAATTTACGTCGCTCCTAGTTCAGATAGCGTACTGGGCTAGGCGGCATCTTAAAGCGCGTGGAATGGCGAGTAAAATGCACTTTTAAACTTCTATGATAGGGCAATCAGAGACCCGATTAGATCATTTTATATTTTGGTTAATATAAGAATTCAGCGAAATTCTACCACATTTGTTCAATTTACGTCGCTCCTATTTCAGATAGCGTATTGGGCTAAGCGGCATCTCAAAGAGCATGAAATGACGAGTAAAATGCACTATTAAACTTCTAGGGTAGGGCAATCAGAGACCCGATTAGATCATTTTATATTATGGTTAATATAAGAATTCAGGGAAATTCTATCACACTTGTTCAACATACGTCGCTCCTATTTCAGATAGTGTACTGGGCTAGGCGGCATCTTAAAGCGCATGAAATGGCGAAAAATGCACTATTAAACTTCTAGGGTTGGGCAAACAGAGACCCGATTAGATTAATTTATATTATGGTTAATTTAAGAATTCAGCAAAATTCTATCACATTTGTTCAATTTACGTCGCTCCTATTTCAGATAGCGTATTGGGCGAAGCGGCATCTCTATGCGCATGAAATGGCGAGTAAAATGCACTATTAAACTTCTAGGATAAGGCAAACAGAGACCCGATTAGATCATTTTATGTTACGGTTAATATAAGAATTCAGCGTAATTCTATCACATTTGTTCAACTTACGTCGCTCCTATTTCAGATAGCGTACTGGGCTAGGCGGCATCTTAAAGCGCGTGGAATGGCGATTAAAATGCACTATTAAACTTGTATGATAGGGCTATCAGAGACCCGATTAGATCATTTTATATTTTGGTTAATATAAGAATTCAGCTAAATTCTATCACATTCGTTCAATTTACGTCGCTCCTATTTCAGATAGCGTATTGGGCTAAGCGGCATCTGAAAGCGCATGAAATGGCGAAAAATGCACTATTAAACTTCTAGGGTAGGGCAAACAGAGACCCGATTAGATTAATTTATATTATGGTTAATTTAAGAATTCACCAAAATTCTATCACATTTTTTCAATTTACGTCGTTCCTATTTCAGCTAGCGTACTGGGCTAGGCGGCATCTTAAAACGCGAGGAATGGCGAGTAAAATGCACTGTTAATCTTCTATCATAGGGCTATCAGAGACCCGATTAGATCATTTTATATTTTGGTTAATATAAGTATTCGGCGAAATTCTATCACATTTGTTGAATTTACGTTGCTCCTATTTCAGATAGCGTACTGGGCTATACGGCATCTTAAAGCGCATGAAATGACGAGAGAAATGCGCTATTAAACTTCTAGGGTTGGGCGAACAGAGACCCGATTAGATCATTTTACATTAAGGTTAATATAAGTATTCAGGGAAATTCTATCACAGTTGTTCAATTTACGTCGCTCCTATTTCAGATAGCGTATTGTGCTAAGCGGCATCTCAAAGCGCATGAAATGACGAGTGAAATGCACTATTAAACTTCTATAGTACGGCAAACAGAGACCCGATTAGATCATTTTATATTATGGTTAATTTAAGAATTCAGCAAAATTCTATCACATTTGTTCAATTTACGTCGCTCCTATTTCAGATAGCGTACTGGGCGAGGCGGCACCTTAAAGCGCGTGGAATGGCGAGTATACTGCACTATTAAACTTCTATGATAGGGCAATCAGAGACCCGATTAGATCATTTTATATTTTGGTTAATATAAGAATTCAACGAAATTCTATCACATTTGTTCAATTTACGTCGCTCCTATTTCAGATAGCGTATTGGGCTAGGCGGCATCTTAAAGCGCGTGGAATGGCGAGTGAAATGCACTATTAAACTTCTATGTTAGGGCTATCAGAGACCCGATTAGATCATTTTACATTAAGGTTAATATAAGAATTCAGCGAAATTCTCTCATATTTGTTCAATTTACGTCGCTCCTATTTCAGATAGCGTATTGGGCTAAACGGCATCTCAAAGCGCATGAAATGATGAGTGAAATGCACTAATAAACTTATAGGGTTGGGCGAACATAGACCCGATTACATCATTTTACATTAAGATTAATATAAGAATTCAGGGAAATTCTATCACATTTGTTCAATTTACGTCGCTCCTATTTCAGATAGCGTACTGTGCTGGGCGGAATCTTAAAGCGCGTGGATTGGCGAGTAAAATGCACTATTAAACTTCTATGATAGGGCAATCAGAGACCCGATTAGATCATTTTCTCTTACGGTTAATATAAGAATTCAGCGTAATTCTGTCACATTTGTTCAATTTTCGTCGCTGATATTTCAGATAGCGTATTGGGCTAAGCGGCATCTCAAAGCGCAAGAAATGGCGAGTAAAATGATCTATTAAACTTCCAGGGTAGGGCAAACAGAGACCCGATTAGATCATTTTATATTATTGTTAATTTAAGAATTCAGCGAAATTCTATCACATTTGTTCAATTTACGTCGTTCCTATTTCAGATAGCATACTGGGCTAGGCGGCACCTTAAAGCGCGTGGAATGCCGAGTAAAATGCACTATTAAACTTCTAGGGTAGGGCGAACAAAGACCCGATTAGATCATTTTTCATTAAGGTTAATATAAGAATTCAGGGAAATTCTATCACATTTGTTCAACATACGTCGCTCCTATTTCAGATAGTGTACTGGGCTAGGCGGCAACTTAAAGCGCGTGGAATGGCGAGTAAAATGCACTATTAAACTTCTATGATAGGGCAATCAGATACCCGATTAGATCATTTTATATGTTGGTTAATATAAGAATTTAGCGAAATTCTATCACATTTGTTCAATTTACATCGCTCCTATTTCAGATAGCGTATTGGGCTAAGAGGCATCTCAAAGCGCATGAAATGGGGAGTAAAATGCACTATTAAACTTCTAGGGTAGGGCAATCAGAGACCCGATTAGATCATTTTATATTTTGGTTAATATAAGAATTCAGCGAAATTCTACCACGTTTGTTCAATTTACGTCGCTCCTATTTCAGATAGCGTATTGGGCTAAGCGGCATCTCAAAGAGCATGAAATGACGAGTAAAATGCACTATTAAACTTCTAGGGTAGGGCAATCAGAGACCCGATTAGATCATTTTATATTATGGTTAATATAAGAATTCAGGGAAATTCTATCACACTTGTTCAACATACGTCGCTCCTATTTCAGATAGTGTACTGGGCTAGGCGGCATCTTAAAGCGCATGAAATGGCGAAAAATGCACTATTAAACTTCTAGGGTTGGGCAAACAGAGACCCGATTAGATTAATTTATATTATGGTTAATTTAAGAATTCAGCAAAATTCTATCACATTTGTTCAATTTACGTCGCTCCTATTTCAGATAGCGTATTGGGCGAAGCGGCATCTCAATGCGCATGAAATGGCGAGTAAAATTCACTATTAAACTTCTAGGATAAGGCAAACAGAGACCCGATTAGATCATTTTATGTTACGGTTAATATAAGAATTCAGCGTAATTCTATCACATTTGTTCAACTTACGTCGCTCCTATTTCAGATAGCGTACTGGGCTAGGCGGCATCTTAAAGCGCGTGGAATGGCGATTAAAATGCACTATTAAACTTGTATGATAGGGCTATCAGAGACCCGATTAGATCATTTTATATTTTGGTTAATATAAGAATTCAGCTAAATTCTATCACATTCGTTCAATTTACGTCGCTCCTATTTCAGATAGCGTATTGGGCTAAGCGGCATCTGAAAGCGCATGAAATGGCGAAAAATGCACTATTAAACTTCTAGGGTAGGGCAAACAGAGACCCGATTAGATTAATTTATATTATGGTTAATTTAAGAATTCAGCAAAATTCTATCACATTTTTTCAATTTACGTCGTTCCTATTTCAGCTAGCGTACTGGGCTAGGCGGCATCTTAAAACGCGAGGAATGGCGAGTAAAATGCACTGTTAATCTTCTATCATAGGGCAATCAGAGACCCGATTAGATCATTTTATATTTTGGTTAATATAAGAATACGGCGAAATTCTATCACATTTGTTGAATTTACGTTGCTCCTATTTCAGATAGCGTACTGGGCTATACGGCATCTTAAAGCGCATGAAATGACGAGTGAAATGCGCTATTAAACTTCTAGGGTTGGGCGAACAGAGACCCGATTAGATCATTTTACATTAAGGTTAATATAAGTATTCAGGGAAATTCTATCACAGTTGTTCAATTTACGTCGCTCCTATTTCAGATAGCGTATTGTGCTAAGCGGCATCTCAAAGCGCATGAAATGACGAGTGAAATGCACTATTAAACTTCTAGGGTACGGCAAACAGAGACCCGATTAGATCATTTTATATTATGGTTAATTTAAGAATTCAGCAAAATTCTATCACATTTGTTCAATTTACGTCGCTCCTATTTCAGATAGCGTACTGGGCGAGGCGGCACCTTAAAGCGCGTGGAATCGCGAGTATACTGCACTATTAAACTTCTATGATAGGGCAATCGGAGACCCGATTAGATCATTTTATATTTTGGTTAATATAAGAATTCAGCGAAATTCTATCACATTTGTTCAATTTACGTCGCTCCTAGTTCAGATAGCGTACTGGGCTAGGCGGCATCTTAAAGCGCGTGGAATGGCGAGTAAAATGCACTTTTAAACTTCTATGATAGGGCAATCAGAGACCCGATTAGATCATTTTATATTTTGGTTAATATAAGAATTCAGCGAAATTCTACCACATTTGTTCAATTTACGTCGCTCCTATTTCAGATAGCGTATTGGGCTAAGCGGCATCTCAAAGAGCATGAAATGACGAGTAAAATGAACTATTAAACTTCTAGGGTAGGGCAATCAGAGACCCGATTAGATCATTTTATATTATGGTTAATATAAGAATTCAGGGAAATTCTATCACACTTGTTCAACATACGTCGCTCCTATTTCAGATAGTGTACTGGGCTAGGCGGCATCTTAAAGCGCATGAAATGGCGAAAAATGCACTATTAAACTTCTAGGGTTGGGCAAACAGAGACCCGATTAGATTAATTTATATTATGGTTAATTTAAGAATTCAGCAAAATTCTATCACATTTGTTCAATTTACGTCGCTCCTATTTCAGATAGCGTATTGGGCGAAGCGGCATCTCAATGCGCATGAAATGGCGAGTAAAATGCACTATTAAACTTCTAGGATAAGGCAAACAGAGACCCGATTAGATCATTTTATGTTACGGTTAATATAAGAATTCAGCGTAATTCTATCACATTTGTTCAACTTACGTCGCTCCTATTTCAGATAGCGTACTGGGCTAGGCGGCATCTTAAAGCGCGTGGAATGGCGATTAAAATGCACTATTAAACTTGTATGATAGGGCTATCAGAGACCCGATTAGATCATTTTATATTTTGGTTAATATAAGAATTCAGCTAAATTCTATCACATTCGTTCAATTTACGTCGCTCCTATTTCAGATAGCGTATTGGGCTAAGCGGCATCTGAAAGCGCATGAAATGGCGAAAAATGCACTATTAAACTTCTAGGGTAGGGCAAACAGAGACCCGATTAGATTAATTTATATTATGGTTAATTTAAGAATTCACCAAAATTCTATCACATTTTTTCAATTTACGTCGTTCCTATTTCAGCTAGCGTACTGGGCTAGGCGGCATCTTAAAACGCGAGGAATGGCGAGTAAAATGCACTGTTAATCTTCTATCATAGGGCTATCAGAGACCCGATTAGATCATTTTATATTTTGGTTAATATAAGAATTCGGCGAAATTCTATCACATTTGTTGAATTTACGTTGCTCCTATTTCAGATAGCGTACTGGGCTATACGGCATCTTAAAGCGCATGAAATGACGAGTGAAATGCGCTATTAAACTTCTAGGGTTGGGCGAACAGAGACCCGATTAGATCATTTTACATTAAGGTTAATATAAGTATTCAGGGAAATTCTATCACAGTTGTTCAATTTACGTCGCTCCTATTTCAGATAGCGTATTGTGCTAAGCGGCATCTCAAAGCGCATGAAATGACGAGTGAAATGCACTATTAAACTTCTATGGTACGGCAAACAGAGACCCGATTAGATCATTTTATATTATGGTTAATTTAAGAATTCAGCAAAATTCTATCACATTTGTTCAATTTACGTCGCTCCTATTTCAGATAGCGTACTGGGCGAGGCGGCACCTTAAAGCGCGTGGAATGGCGAGTATACTGCACTATTAAACTTCTATGATAGGGCAATCAGAGACCCGATTATATCATTTTATATTTTGGTTAATATAAGAATTCAGCGCAATTCTATCACATTTGTTCAATTTACGTCGCTCCTATTTCAGATAGCGTATTGGGCTAGGCGGCATCTTAAAGCGCGTGGAATGGCGAGTGAAATGCACTATTAAACTTCTATGTTAGGGCTATCAGAGACCCGATTAGATAATTTTACATTAAGGTTAATATAAGAATTCAGCGAAATTCTCTCATATTTGTTCAATTTACGTCGCTCCTATTTCAGATAGCGTATTGGGCTAAACGGCATCTCAAAGCGCATGAAATGATGAGTGAAATGCACTAATAAACTTATAGGGTTGGGCGAACATAGACCCGATTACATCATTTTACATTAAGATTAATATAAGAATTCAGGGAAATTCTATCACATTTGTTCAATTTACGTCGCTCCTATTTCAGATAGCGTACTGTGCTGGGCGGAATCTTAAAGCGCGTGGATTGGCGAGTAAAATGCACTATTAAACTTCTATGATAGGGCAATCAGAGACCCGATTAGATCATTTTCTCTTACGGTTAATATAAGAATTCAGCGTAATTCTGTCACATTTGTTCAATTTTCGTCGCTGATATTTCAGATAGCGTATTGGGCTAAGCGGCATCTCAAAGCGCAAGAAATGGCGAGTAAAATGATCTATTAAACTTCCAGGGTAGGGCAAACAGAGACCCGATTAGATCATTTTATATTATTGTTAATTTAAGAATTCAGCGAAATTCTATCACATTTGTTCAATTTACGTCGTTCCTATTTCAGATAGCATACTGGGCTAGGCGGCATCTTAAAGCGCGTGGAATGCCGAGTAAAATGCACTATTAAACTTCTAGGGTAGGGCGAACAAAGACCCGATTAGATCATTTTTCATTAAGGTTAATATAAGAATTCAGGGAAATTCTATCACATTTGTTCAACATACGTCGCTCCTATTTCAGATAGTGTACTGGGCTAGGCGGCAACTTAAAGCGCGTGGAATGGCGAGTAAAATGCACTATTAAACTTCTATGATAGGGCAATCAGATACCCGATTAGATCATTTTATATGTTGGTTAATATAAGAATTTAGCGAAATTCTATCACATTTGTTCAATTTACATCGCTCCTATTTCAGATAGCGTATTGGGCTAAGAGGCATCTCAAAGCGCATGAAATGGCGAGTAAAATGCACTATTAAACTTCTAGGGTAGGGCAATCAGAGACCCGATTAGATCATTTTATATTTT